>BROG01000068.1:1302500-1357500 GCA_030159075.1 Atrina japonica | reverse complement strand
ATATAAGGATTGTTTTTCTTTTTTGGAAAAACATCGGGATGTTGTTTTTTTTCAAAAATTATAAACAATCCTTAAAAACATAATACCGAAGTTATAATGCTCAAGACGATCGTTTCTAGAAATTAGATTTTATTTGCCGGTGGCTTACATAAAACTTGTGTGGTAAAATAAAGAACAAATGACTTTATTTCGACATTTATTGTACAAGGAACTATAAAATAAATATATATAAGTATATAAAATTTTGACTTTTTTTAAACTGTTAATTTCTGTTGACTTTTAACTCTTAATTGCTGTTCCACATAATTTGTAAACACTCATCATCATTTACCTATTTACTATGGGTGGGCGGGGTAATTGTTTGTAGAGCGGGTATTTAGTTGCACGTATTTTCATTAACTATCATGATACTTCAAGTGTCGCCAAGCATATCAAGTTTACCTATGACAACTTATCAATTTGACCTATCTCAACATATCAACTTTTCCTATCACCACATATCAAGTTTACCTATCACAACATATCCAGTTTACCTGTCACAACACTTCAAGCATACCTATTACAATATATCAAGTTTACATGTCACAATATCAAGTTTACCTGTCACAACATGTCAATTATCAGTCATCACATATCAAGTTTATCTATCACAACATGTCAAATTTACATGTCAAAACACATCAGTTTTACCTGTCACAACACATCAGGTTTACCTGTCACAACATACCATGTTCACCTGTCACAACATTCCAAGTTTACCTGTCATAACATGTCAGGTTTACCTGTCAAAACATCAAGCTTACCTTTCACGACCTATCAAGTTTATCTGTTACAACATCAAGTTTATTTATTTCAACAGCAAGTCTACCTGTCACATCACATCAGGTTTACTTGTTACAGCATAACAAGCTTACCTGTCACAAAATGTCAATTATCTGTCACGACATATCAAGTTTACCTATGACAACATATCAAGTTTACATGTCAAAACACATGAGGTTTACCTGTCACAATATATCATGTTCACCTGTCACAACATATCAAGTTTACCTGTCAAAACATCGAGTTTACTTGTTTACTTTTCACAACCTATCAAGTTTATCTGTTACAACATCACGTTTACCTGTCACATAACATCAGGTTTACCTGTTACAATATATCAAGTTTACCTGTCATAACACATGAAGTTTGCCGGTCATAACATTTCAAGTTTACCTGTCACAACACATCAAGTTTACCTGTCACAACACATTGCTTAAGAAAATTTCAAGAACCAGGGCCCAGGGCCGTAAAACTATTCTCAGACACTCAAATTTCACAAATTATCGGCCAGTGCAAATGCACTGGATCTTTGTATTGTGCAGACTTAATACTATGTAATATATAAAACATCTCAGTTACGAAAGTATAAATCAATAGAATGCCCAGGGCATAGTTACAAATCCGATAAAAATGGACAAACACGGACCTCTGGAAATCAAGACGTGGGAACTGATATACATATTGTCGTCTTTCACTTGATAAAGGCCAAGTGGCCGAAAAATTGTGAAACTTCTTTTGGTTTTTTTCGCATAATGCTACTTCTCTTTGGAGGACATTAAATTGTATTCTCAGACATTTTTTTACTCAACTTCAAGATTTTACTCAAACTTTGAGAATTTTCTCCATATTTTGTAAAGTTGTGAACCATAAAGAAATTCTTAGACAAATATCTTTCTCAAGGAATATAATATTTAAGTACGGCATGTAGCTGACTTAAGTAATTCTTAACAGCCTCGGGATAAATGTCATTGTTGCCCTAGAGTATTTCGAGACATGTTTAATCCTCTGACTTTCGAAAACATCGTGTTATTTTATACATTATACATATTATATATATAAGTTACAGACTTTGGTCATGTGTTTGCATTTTCAAAGACGTTTTTAATGTATTTAAAAGGGATATATATATATTCCCATTTTTATGCCACAAAACGTGCTGACCATTTGATTTTAAACACGTTTTATACCTTTTGGTTGGTTATTAAACAATAGACCATAGATTATGGTAATTCCCATTCCCATTTTTATGCCACAAAACGTGCTGACCATTTGATTTTAAACACGTTTTATACCTTTTGGTTGGTTATTAAACAATAGACCATAGATTATGGTAAGGATAATGTTCAAACATTAAAGTTAAATGAATCGGGATATAAATTGGGACGTATGTCTTGGACGAGATTTACACTGCCCCTTGACAATCTTACCTCAGTTGAGAAAATTCTAATGTTGTTTTATGGTCAGCGAGTTTTCACTTTTTACTCAGATGAGTGAATTCTTAGCTTTTGAAAATAAAATTTGTCTCAGAATTTTCCTTGTTAATGGTCTCGGGCCCAGATTTCCGACTGAATCTTAGCTTTTGAGAAATTTATAATTTAATGGTGCAATCCAAGCTATATGTTACTTGAGAATACAATAACTGGCTAGTACCGAAGCACCAAGCACTGGGCTTGTGTATTGGAGGCGGACCACCAGCACTCGCTAACAGGTTATAAATATTATAAACGATTATTATTATTATTACCATAATGATAAGTTATAGTTTAACAAACAATAAAAAAGCCAAAACTAATGCTTAAGACAAGCGTTTCTATCTATAAAACTTTATCAATTGAGCTAGAGCTAAATGTAAATGTACATTTTCGAGAGAAAGGAAAGTGGTATCATACAAGACCAAATAATAAACCTACATGTAAATGTATTGACCAACCAATCAAAGAGTAAAAACTGTAATCGATTAAAATACTATTGGAAGGATATGATAAAGACCATGAAGTACTTGCAGACGTTAAATTAATATCAGCAAACATTTTAGATGCAAATTTTCTAAAAGACATTTACACCAGTTTCATGCTGGTGCCGAATTTTTATCCTTGTAATTATCCAGTCGGAATCATTCAGCACTTTGTCATGTATAAATATTCATATAAAACTGGACCACACTATATATTTATAGGTTTATTAATTATCCAAAATCATTTTTATAATCACAAAACCGTTGCCAAACCAACCACTAATAAAAGTGCTTGTATACTGATACCTTTAGATGCCGAACGATACGACAAACGATAAGACTTGATCTTTTCTTTAATAACTTTTTTTCCACATTTTCTAGAACGGGCTTGTCTCACCCTACAGGTTGGGTCACTATTTTAATCAATTATTCGGTCTCAAATGAGAACAAAGTTATGTAACTTTGTGTGATAAGCCATTAAACTCAATAATCTCATAATAAATTTTGAATAATTGTATGCCACACCGGTATTTTTGCTTCCTGAAATGTTGAGTTATTTGTTGAATCCTTTATACTGGTTGTGACGAGGGCTAATTCTTAATGTTTTGATATTGAATTGAATGCGGACTAATGGCGCTATGATCAGTTGGTAGGCGAAGCTTTAGTCTCCACGAATAAAACCCTTTGGCATTATGTATAAAAAAAATGTGTGTGTGTGTGTGTGTGTGTGTGTGTGTGTGTGTGTGTGTGTGTGTGTGTGTGTGTGTGATAATAATAATAATAATAATAATAATAATAATAATTATTATTATTATTATTATAAAAATAAAAGTAAAATTCGACACTTTATTGTGATTCAAATAAGATTTCAAAAGGTATTCTGTATGCTATAAAGATGCTTAATCTGATCATTACCATATCTGTATTGCTGAAGTCTCACGGAAATTAATTTTTTGTGCTGCTTTAGTTTAACTTAGCATGGTAATAGTGGTAAATCATATTAAATCATTTACATTAAAAGACATCATTTAAATGCATTTAAGGTAAAATGTTTTGTTTTTCGTTTTCATTTGACAATAATCCTTTGTTTGCACATCTTTATTATTTCACTTTGACTTGCGCAAAATGTTTTACCTCTTATGGGAATATATTAACAAATCCATTCTTTCAAGTTTAAGAGGAGTTTAAAAAATCATGAGATATCAATCTGAGATGGAAATTATTTTGCCATTACCATATGCTCTCTACGGGTATAATACTAATCATCAATATTAGAAAACTGTGAACTTAACATTATCTTCAGTGTTACTTGTGGAAATATGATGATTGTAATATGGTGTTTTCTTCTGACTTTTCGTTCTGAGAGATATTGTAAAAGCATATCAGAGATCTAGGTATTGTATAATTGTCATTTCATTAATTGACTTCTCAGTATTCGATTATTTCATTCAAATATTTTCTGGAAAATTATCTTAACTAATTCGATGGTGAGAACTTATTTTTCATAATATATAAATTGCGTTTACGTTTCAATTCTTCTGATAACATTTTTGGCTGGTCAAATTTCAGCGAAGTCTCATTTTTACGACATCAACTCAGTTATGTTATGCTAAGTTATCTATTGGGAATAAGTCAAGGCACATTTTGCAGTATGGGGTTAATAACACGTTATTTTTACTGAAATTACACGTGCATTTAACTTCAAGATTGAAATTTCCAAATCACATTTTATTCGTATATCTTTGTTTCTTAAAATTACGAATATATAGTAACAATTCGCTGAAAAATATAGGTCTACAAGACTTGTTGAAATATGTGTTATTAAAATTCAGTTCGGCTTCCTTTATGAATTTTAAGATATTATAGATTTGCTTTAGAATGTTACTTTTCAATTATTTTTACCATTATACTCTTGTAATAGAATTGACATTAAAAGCGATTGACTGGACCGTTAACAATTCTTGCGCACGATTAATATGCAAATGAGCTTTGGTCAAGGTTCCCTTACTGTGTATTGGCAAGATCTGACTGTGAAGTTTGACATAGAAGTTGCGTCATTCCTCATTCAAGTGATCTTAACTGAAGAGAAACTCGCGGCAGTCTTTGAAGTTGGGAAAATGTTTTACATGCACACGTATTGCCATAGAGACTTAATGGGTAGTATAGCGTAAGGGTACAATACTGCCCTGTTGCATAGAAATTTAATATCGATGAAACGATGTTTATGAGCACAAAATTTTATAATCATATGCATAATAAAAAGTCATCAGTACTCACGTTAGGCCAAATGCCTATTATTTCTTTGAATTTTGTTTGGTTTTTTTTTTTGGTTTTTTTTTTTTTTTTTTTTAGTTTGGTTTTTTTTTTTATTTTGCAAAATCTAATTTTACCGAATTAAACAGTTTTTAAAATTCTACCTATAAGCTACTCACGTGTGATATAAATGGTAAAAATGTGAAAAAAATTCTGACGTTTTCATTGTCAGTATTGTTCTTATCTGAAATAAAATTGGGTGATTCTGGCATGTTTTTGCTATTATGAAACTCTGGAAATAGCATGCAGTAAAAAGGCTGATGTATTATTGTTACAGTAAATTCAAACTTTACAACTTGATAGTGATACACTTTATCTAAATTACCTGCAATATATTTCAAGCATGTGTACACAATGTATATTTTTCAGTTTACTGAGTGTATTATATCTCATTAAAACTTACGATTACAATCAAATCGTATCAGTACTTTGAGTTCTTGGATTCATTGCGATATATCCCAGCGAACCAGAAATTAAAGATACAACAGAATCAAGCACACACGCTTCATACTTAAACATTTTACTTAATATAAACACAGACGGGAAATTAGCAACTAAACTATACGACAAACGCGACGATTTCGGCTTTCCCATCGTAAATTTTCCATATTTAAGTAGTAATATCCCTCAGTCACCCGCATATGGAGTTTATATTTCACAAATGATCCGATTTGCCAGGGTGTGTACAACATATGAAGATTTCATATACAGAGGTATACAGAGGTAAACTACTCACTGACAAATTATTGACACAGGGATATCGAAAACCGCGTTTAATGTCAACGTTCCGCAAATTTTACGGCCGGTATAATAGGCTTGTTTGTGACTACTTTGTTTCACTAAGTGTAATGCCGAGTTGCCTTTTCGTTGGCGGTTGTTGAGACGTCTGTACCAATTGTGACGAGGATACACTCCTCACGTGTTTCATTGGACTTAACTGTGGACTCACGGCGGGTGTGACCGGTCGACAGGGGATGCTTACCTGATCCCACCTCTTGGTTTCCAGAGTTCCGTGTTTGTCCATTTTTACCGTATTTGTATCCTGGACATTCTATTGATTTATACTTTGGTATATGAAATTTTTTACATTTGTTTTTTGTTGTCTGCCATGTTTATAAAGTCCACCCTGGGATGTTTAATTTTCGTAAAATCTTCTATATTCAGTTTCAGTTAATCCCTCAACTAGGACCGTATTATTTCCAAATTGGTGGGGGTGTCCAATCTCATACCGGAAGTGAATATCGTGTAGAAGACCAGTTAAACTAACCGGTTATTATGTGTTAGATCTGTTTTAATGGCCTGTTCTCAGATACATGTAAGTGTATTAAATAAATAATTTATAACAAAAAAGTGTCATTTGTTTCATTAATAATTAAGTATATAGTAGTGTATAATGCAGGATTGATACAAAATCAAGCAACATTTAATTATTGATTGCATGAATCTAAATATTGCTTGCAATTTAGTAGCTGTGAGTGAACACAATGGGATCGTTCTGAATTTAAATTTCCTCTTCAGTTTTGTAACTTGAACGCCAGTCATATTGAAACAATATCGTAAGCAATATGTGTTAGAACTTAAGACAGGTAAAGACCATATTTTTTTGAAAATATAGCGTAAAACAGTCTTTTTGGACCCCCCTAACACGATTCTGAAAATTATTTCACCTATCCAAGTGTCTTGTAGAATATGTGGAGAAAATTATATAGTGACTCTGAAACTGACTTATCTGAATGTTTCATTTATGATATGGAAAATATTTTATCCAGTTTAATTCAATTTGCGGAAGCAGAGTGGGGTGGTTCAAACCGAATTTTTACCCTTAATTTTAAAGACGTTTTATGCAACAAGTTCAGCAAAATGGAAAGTAAGATTTCAATCCGCTATGCAGGAAATTCATACTTAAGTTTATGTTTAATGACATTCGATGTTTTATGTAGACGACCACTGTACAAAAGCATAAAAGTGAGAAGATACCTATACTGGCTAGGAAAAATAGTTTCCAGAGCAAAATGAAACACAATGGAAATGACGCCATTTTTTCTAATTAATCACCTGTACGGATTATCGGTAATAACCAAAGTAAGAAGTATAGCTCCAAATAATTGAAAAATACCTGGCGCAATGTAAAGCTATACCGAGGAATATTCTAAAATATGCCGTGATTGTTCTACCTGGCGCAATGTAAATCTATACCTAGGAATATTCTAAAATATGTCGTGATTGTTCTACCTGGCGCAATGTAAAGCTATACCTAGGAATATTCTAAAATATGCCGTGATTGTTTCTAACTGTATAATATCAAGTACATTCATATCATAATCATATTATTTGTTATTTTATAATATAAAATATTCTATGCATTACTTAAAGTGTTCCGAGACACGTATTTTCATTCAAAATGTCGGTTGAAACGCATGGTGCATCGGTTTGTCTGTCTCTTTGTGTGTGTGTGTGTGTGTGTGTGTGAATTTTTTAATGTACTCTCTCTCTCTCTCTCTCTCTCTCTCTCTCTCTCTCTCTCTCTCTCTCTCTCTCTGCATATGCGTGTTTGTCAAGAGGTACAGGATACCTATACAGCGCAAAACAGTTTTTGTATTCTCAAATTAAACCTTCACATTGACATGTGAACTAGCACTTAAAAAGAATACAACGTTGTGCTAGATTTTATCATGTTTGACTTACTAAATGAAGGAATCAAAAAGGAAATATGTCGGTTTTAAAACGTTAATTATTTTTGAAGTGTTGCAAAAGCCTCTTCAAAAGTCACATAGTGTCAAGTGCACACGTCCTTATAATATATCCCATGATGGGAACCAAAAGATAAAAAACACCCCGCGAAACATTTTATTTTAAAATGTTATTTACATTTGTCAGCATTAACTTTTCCTGTACATATTGCTAAGGGATACAAACAAATCTTTAAATCATTTAAAATGGTTAAATATATAAAGTAACAGGGAAACACAACACTTGACTGTCCATTCACACGATCAGATCTTTAGTAAGACAAAGGTGAACTTTACACGTTTGTATAATGCGATTTAATACTAATAAGACGGAAAGCTAACTTGGACGTTTATGTTCACCACTCCTGATCGTATTTAAGGTTCTAATTACAGACGATGATAGTACATATTGGATCCGGATGATACACTATCTACATATATAAATGTGTAGAGTATATTTGTGAATTGATATCCATTATGCAACTGCCATAACACATTTATATCTATTGTTTAAACGAATTATTTTATCGGAGATACATTTTACACTCAACAATTTCCTCAAATAATCAAGAAATTTGAACTGATAGTAGATCTACATTGTTCATGAATTTTGTATCATAATTCATAATACAGTTGTTTTCTTGGCACTTATTTTGCGTTGTATTTTATTTCTTTATCAAACGGGTGTTAATTTAGTTGCTTTGAATCCTGGTCTGACCACACGTAACATTTAGTGACTGTATGCGCTCTACATCTGATGTCAAAGTTCAAATGTTTTCGGATATAATCCATGATACAGTTCTATTTTGAACTGATTATTTTTAAACTGAATTACATTCACAGAATTAATCAAACTTTAGGGCTTACCTGTAACATGTAATATATGCATATCAAAGAACGTTGTTTTATTCAACTTCAAAGACCAAAGATGATACAAACACCATTGCACACAAACAAATTCATTCCGGTTATTAACCGATGTCTGAGAAGAACAGTTTTGTATTAGAAATAATGATAGTCTGAGTGACATGAAAATCGTGTGCAAAATATAATGTTTTATCCGTCTACTTTGTATTTATGGGAAACATTCTGATGTTGTCCTTGTAGGAAAACAGTTGTGTATATATAATCGGACAATGTATAGTTCTGTAGAGAGCTGTGATTGCTGATTAAAGGATGCATCTTCGTCAGTGACCATCATCTGAAGTTGTGTCAGATACCATTGTCAAAAGCAGCGCTTGGTATCACTAATGATGCTGACAGTGCCTTGCTTTAACACTTTATCACATCCGAACAAATCGATTAATTAAATCGTACTGAAATACTGAGCAGATCTCCGTGGACAAATTCAGTATTGACATTTACGTTAAATGGTAGTCAAAGCTTTAGTGTCTTCTTAGACGACAAAAACCATGTGAAATTCGCTCTACACCAGAAACACATACATGAAGGCAATAGCTACCATAACTCAAATATAAGTACTAGGGGTCACGAGGGGTGAACTCCAAACATTGTTATTGTAGACTTAAAGGCGTATTTAAACTGGTCTGAGTGTAGATACCGCTCCCAAAGTGTATTATATACATAATTGAAAGACTCTTGAGTAGGACGTTAAACAACAACAACAACATATATATATATATATATATATATATATATATATATATATATATATATATATATATATATATATATATATATATATATATATATATATATATATATATATATATATATATATATATATATATATATATATATACTGCAATTTCACGTTAAATTGGTATTTTGCTACACAGTATTTACAGGGTAGACACATTGAATATATGACGTCATTTCGTTTTACATGAAGATATTTGATCATTTTTCGTGTTTGTATCCAAAACAAGTCCACATCATGCTTGCTATTCATCTGTCTGGATCGCTGATACAGATTATATTTATAAATACCCACTTACATTGCAGGTTTGATAAGATACCTAAATACGGTAGGTAAGATTCCTGGCTACTAAACGTAAATTATGCCGAATGTTTGGCATTTAAGAATCTTATTTTGAGCATAAGAATTCTATTTTAACTAAGCTATACGACAAACGCGACGATTTCGGCTTTCCTGTCGTATATTTTCCACATTTAAGCTGTAATATCCCAGTCACCCGCACATGGAGTTTATATTTCGCAAATGATCCGATATGCTAGGGCGTGTTCAACATATGAACATTTCATATGCAGATGTAATCTACTCACTGACAAATTATTGGCACAAGGGTATCAAACACCGCGTTTGATGTCAACGTTCCGCAAACTTTACGGTCGGTATAATAGTCTTGTTTGCGATTATTCTGTTTGACTAAGTGAAATGTTGAGTTGCCTTTTCGTTGGCGGTCGTTGAGACGTTTGTATCAATTGTGACGAGGATTCGTACCTCACGTATTTCATTTGTAGTTGATTGTGGACCTACGCGGATGTAACCGGTCGACAGGAGATTCTTACTCCTCTATGGCACCTGGTCCCACCTCTTGGTTTCCAGAAGTCCGTGTTCGTCCAATTTTTCCAGATTTGTATCTATATCCTGGACATCCTAAAGATTTATACTTTGGTATTTCAGATTTTTTGTATTTAAACCTTGAATACTAGAGTTGATCATTTTTCTATCTCATCATTTTATTTTAGCTAAACATTTAAAAACAAAGTTGCATGGTTCAAAACCTGCTGCAAACGGCAATTACTTTGACATTCCCAACATTGTAGGGTGTGACAAGAAAATGTACCCCATAAAAAGGATGGACATATGAATGATGAGTAATCTCACGAAGAATACTGACGTCATATTATTTCATATTCAGACTCTCTTCCCTACCTTATTATAGTTGGTTTAAAGCATTGTCAACAATAATATTTTAAGTACGATCATACAATTTTCAGACGTGCGGTAAATATCATAGTTGTATGTTTTGAACTCGATTATTGACATATTATTGTCATTTTAATTATTTTGATTTGGAAATAACTAAATGGTTTGAATGACATTGCAACAATGTTTCAGATTTAAACATTTTCTTTCCGAAAAGATGTATTTTTTGCGACAGAAAAAATTAGGGTGTGTATGTGTGTTTGTGTGCGTTTACTTTTTGATGTACAAATGTTTAAATAAATAGTCTTGCAATTCAATATATTCATGAATGTAATATTCTTCTCCACAATATTTACAATGTTAATTACCGCATTCAGTGAATCTATTTGTTAATTTTAACAAAATGACATAATTCTGTTTTTCATGAAGATACGTGATTATTTTTACTGTTTATATCATACAACTTTCTGTTTCGGAGTTCTATCTTAAATTCGAGTTGAACTGATGAAGCCATTTTGTCAGAAACCATTGACTTGTACATTTGTTTTAATCTCTTTTTGCTTTTAACTTTGGTATTGTGTTTATAATATTTGCATTTAAACAACTCCGCGACGAAATTGTTATTCATCACCTAGGGCCGCTTATTTATATATATATATATCATATTTGATAAATCCAGATTAGAACGTTGGTAACGTCGCTGAGGACAACCCGAGGTCTGTGCTCCCAGGAGACTCGACAGAAGGACACGTTTTTACACTGGGCGCCGTATCAGTATACAATTCGGTACTTTTTTATTCATTAAATGTATGTATCGAGCGGCAAGTATCATCGGGGACAAAGTGTCCACCAGCAGTGATACATACTCGGTGGTAAAAATATTAAAAAAATCTCAGATGCCAAAGTATAAATCCTTAGAATGTCCAGGATAGATACAAATCTAGTAAAAATAGGCAAACATGGACCTCCAGAAACCAAGACAACAAAGGCTCTTACCCCATTATAAAACAGTATGACATCAGTATCGTTCCTGAGGTTGGATAATACCCATCATTCATATATCTATTCCCTTTTTGCGGGGTGGGGGCATTTCCTAGTCAAACCCTAGAATGTTCAGAATTTCGAACAAAAGTGTTTTACGGTTTTCAGCCTTTTAAATGTTTTATATAAAAATATAGTTGTGTAAAGAGAAGAAAACTCGTATGCTTTGATACTATGACTTTGACAAAATGGCGTCTAAAAATTTTCTAAAAGCTATTTAGAATTTTTAAGTATCCACATTTGATTTACACCGCATCTGGTCATGAACAGTTTTGCTGGTTTCTCCTTAACGGTTGTCGGTGTCTTGGTAGGGAGTAAATATAAAGATTTGGTGGAACATTTGCTGGACCCTGCTATGTACCTATGCTTATAAGAGGATTTGTGAAGTTTAGGTATCCGATATAAATATGATAGCTAATAATCAGTATCGGTTGTAGATACATCAAAAGAGCGTAATACGGACACGTGGTTTTGAAGGATTTCGTACTTTGAAAGTGGGCTACATCTGTATGTAGGATTACTGGAATTCGTATTAAATTCTAGTTCTTCTAATAAACAATTTTAGTAATGTGCCTTTCAAATAAAAAGAATATTATTTGAGGCTTTGTCTTCTGGGACCAGAACATATTGGTCATGTAATCTATCCAGCTCGGTTATCACCTCTAGGTCACTGAACAAAGAAGGAAAATGTGTTTAGTTTTCGAATACAAGATTTTATCAACCGTCGTAAAGTTTTTAGCCATTCAGACAATGTGTCTGGTTCTACGTTTCATGTTTGACCCATAGCCTGGCATAATCTTTGTTGATAATTGACAATCCGGATCCGCATCCGTTCCTAACTGTATCAATATTTATACATATGTAATTTCCCATGATGCTTTGTTTTTTTGGAGTTTCGCCATTAAAACACATGTTGTTGAACCAAGTCTCGTTGACGTCTATAAGCAGCAATAGGCTGTAAACCCACGTAAACACATTTAACATGGTGACAGCGGTAAGGAAATGAGTATACTAGGCACGAAAACTGTGCACCTTCTTAGACAATCTCGATAAACTTTAGCCTTTACACTATAAAGTGTTCCGTGTATTACACACGTGTTGACTGTGCCGGGAACCGCTACCATGCCTGGGGGAGATGGAAGTGCTCCTGTTCCTGCAGCAAATGTGAGTTTTGCCGCATCTTTAAGAACTCCACCCCCACTAGACATTATAGCGGGCAATATCTCTGAAAATTTTAAGCGGTGGAAGCGACAGATTGATGTTTACTTAGCAGCTTCCGGTATATCAGAAAAGTCTAATAAAGTACAAACAGCAGTAATTCTTAACTGTGCGGGATCACAGGTCCTCGAATTCTATGATAATCTAACTTGGGATGATGCTAATGATAAGGATGATCCCGATAAAGTTTTAAAAGGAATAGAAAATTACTGTAACCCCAGAAAGAATGAGGTGCTTGAAACTTTTTGGAATACTGCATATCAGGAACCGTTTGATAAATTCCTGACAGAACTCAAAACACGTGCCGGTGCCTGTAACTTCCAAGAGAAGGATCGTATGATCAGAGATAAGATAGTCTTCTTTGTAACGGGCAAACTTCAAGAACTATTGTTACGTGATGATGATCTTGATCTCACTAAGGCAGTGAAACTCTGTAGAGCATATGAACAATCTAATCAACAAGCTAAAGAATTCTCAAACTCTGATTCTGCTTCCGCTACTAAAGTCAATGCAGTGAATATGCGAAATCCGTCTCACAAAAAGAAAAGCCAACAACACGCAGCTCGAGGGCATAGTAATAGCAAACATACTTCTCAAATCCCCGCTCACAAAAAGGAAAGGGAAACACTCAAATTCAACTGCAGATTTTGTGGATATGAACACAAAAAGCAACGTGATAAATGTCCTACTTGGGGCCAGAAGTGTGATCATTGCCAGGGTTTTAATCATTTCAAATCTCAGTGCAGAAAAATAAATGCCATTTCAGAGCTCAGAGATAGTGACGAATCTGATACCGATTATGAGGACAGTTGGTTAATGGCCGTAAACAACAAAAGCGCGAACAGTATCAAGGCTACTTTAGTCGTGAATGAAAATGACGTCAGCTTTCAGATAGACAGTGGTGCAGACATAAACACTATATGCCAAAAACATGTGCGCAAAACGCAAGTAACCCCAACTAAAGTTAGGCTAAATATGTGGAACAATACAAACCTCAAGCCCCTCGGAGAGTGTCGTCTGCCAGTTGTCAATCCGCGCAATCAGGAGAAATCTGATATTACATTTGTTGTTGTTCCGAATGGATACACAAATTTGCTAAGATTACCCACAATCAAACAACTAGAGTTCGTGACTATAAACAAAGAACGTTTTGTGTCGAAAGTTGAAGCTACTACACTTGGCAATCTAGGGGAGGCAACTCTACATATTGATGACTCCGTACCCCCAAAAGTGTTACCGTGCAGAAAAGTTCCTCTCGCGCTTGAAGAGAAGGTTAAGAAAGAACTTGACAATCTAGTAGATAGGGGTGTACTCAGCCCAGTGACAGAACCGACAAAATGGGTAAGCCAGATGGCAATCGTACATAAGGCAAATGGTAAACTCAGGATTTGTATAGATCCTCAACCTCTCAATGTAGCACTACAAAGGCAACACTACAAATTGCCTACACTTGAAGATGTCTTACCAAAACTTGCGAACACAAAAATCTTCAGTAAGCTTGACATTAAGGAGGCTTTTTGGCATGTTAGGCTTGATGAAGCTTCAAGCTATTTGACAACCATGATTACTCCTTTCGGACGTTATCGTTGGAATCGACTTCCATTTGGTTTAAAGGTCTCCAGTGAGATTTTTCAACACAAACTTGATGAAACGCTAGGCGATCTCGATGGGACTTTTTGCGTCATTGATGACATAATCATAGCTGGTTCTGGTAACTCTGACGAAGAGGCCAGAAAAGATAACGACAGGAAGTTATCAGCTGTTCTCAAAAGATGTTCCAAAAAGAGCATTTTTCTAAACAAACACAAACAAGAAGTTGGTCTTACAGAAGTAAGATTCCATGGTCATAGGATTACTAAGGAAGGCGTGAAAGTAGACGAATCCAAAGTCAAGGCAATCCTCGAAATGCCACAACCTACTGATACATCCGGCGTGAAACGTCTGTGTGGAATGGTGCAATACATGTCCCGTTTTCTCCCTGATCTCTCCGACAAACTTGAACCAATCCGACTACTTACCTGTAAGAACACTCCGTTTGATTGGTCCGCAGAATGCGAAAAAGCATTTTCTGAACTGAAACACATGCTAACTAACTCTCCTGTGTTACAATATTTCGATGCAAAGAAGCCGGTAGTTGTGCAATGTGATGCTTCCGGTACAGGTATTAGTGCGTGCTTAATGCAGGAAGGGAAACCTGTGGAGTATGCGTCTCGTCCTTTGACTCCATGTGAACGGAAATGGGCACAGATAGAGAAAGAGGCACTTGCTGTATTATTTGGCCTCGAACGCTTTGATCAATACACATATGGCCGTAGTGTGGTTATCGAAAATGACCACAAGCCGCTTGCATCAATTCTCCAGAAACCTCTGAATGTCGCACCGAAGCGAATACAAGACATTATGGTTCGCATGTATCGATATGATGTAACATTCTGTTTCGTTAAGGGCGAGCATCTATACTTAGCCGATACTCTCAGTAGAGCACATCTGAGTAGCAGCGACAATGCGCGACCACGTATTCTCGCAGTACATGCTTTTGATAACATACCAGACGCTAGATTGGAAGAAATCAAAACAGACTCAGTTGGATGGAAATCTACAAACACTTATGAAAGTTGTACTTCAGGGATGGCCTGAAAATAAATGCAAAGTACCACACAGCATTATTCCATATTATGACATCCGTGATACAATAATTGTGCAGGATGGTGTTTTAGTCAAAGGGGAATCCGTGATCATTCCGTCTACACTTAGATCCGCTATCAAACAGAGGCTTCATAGTTCACATTTAGGATTTGACAGCATGTTACGTCGAGCTCGCGGTACGGTATATTGGCCAGGAATGGCAAGTGACATTAAGCAAATCGCAGACTCATGCGAAAAATGCCAAGTAATGAAACCGAAACCTTCTGCCGAACCGTTGAAACAACACTCTGATGGTGACTATGCATTTCAGAAAGTTGGACTAGATCTGTTTGAAATCGCAGGAAAACAGTATCTCATCACAGTGGACTATTATTCTAGCTTCATCTGCTTTGGAAAACTACAAGTAAGCAAGTCATCTCTCTACTTAATAAACACTTTGTGCGCTACGGTATCCCTCAGATGATTATATCCGATGGAGGACCACAATTTACGAGTCGTGAATTCGAATTGTTCGTATCCGAATGGGGTATTACTCACCAGACATCTTCTCCAATGCATCAGAGAGAAAATGGCAAAGCGGAATCTGCCGTGAAAATCATGAAAACTTTACTAATTAAAACTTACAAAAGGGAGGTGATCCGTATGTTGTAATGTTGGAGCAAAGAAACACTCCGAGACAAGATACTGGATTAAGTCCAGCACAAATGCTGTTTCAAAAATCTACACGTACATTTCTTCCGTATGTTCACAAACCAAAGCGTGACGAAATCATGAAAAGAAAGCGTGATGCACGTAAGCAATCCGTTAAGAAAGCGTATGACAGAAAAACTAAGGTTTTATCGCAACTGTACATTGGTCAGTCAGTCTATTATCAGCATTTGGAAGGTCAACAATAGAAACTTGGTACGATCGTTGGAGTACTAGGTCAGCGTACATATGAAGTGAAAGGACATGATGGAGGTGTTTATAAACGCAATCGTGTACACATGAGACCGACATCCATCAAGGCTCACATTCGTGATAAATCTCCATTGCGTGTTAACATTCCAGACATGGTCTCAAAGTCGTTTGTTGGAACGAGTGACCGTGATGACAAAATGTACAAACCTACGTTGCAAAAGAATATTGAACGAGCTAGCGATCCTCCCAAAGTACCCAATACTGACATTATGAACACCAATATGAGACCAAAACGTGAAATACGCGCTCCAGTGAAATACAAAGACTATGTCACCAATTTGAAGTGAACTGGACTGTGTTAATTCATTTTGTGAAGACAATTTAATTTGAAGTTAATTTTCTTTGTTGTTAGAAAGCTCAAAGTAGAGTAGTATTTCTTTAGAACATTCAAACCAATGGACAGTTACATTTCAAGTTTCAGTGCTAATAGTTTAAGTGTAATACCGAATTTCATTCAATTGGAACTGTTAAATCAAAAGTATAATTTCATATTTAAATAATTTTAATTACTTAATTAAGTCATATCTGAAATTATCTTTTTCTAAAGAAAGAAGGATGTTGATAATTGACATTCCGGATCCGCATCCGTTTCAAACTGTATCAATATTTATACATATGTAATTTCCCATGATGCTTTTTTTTTTTTTTTTTTTTTTTTTTTTTTTTTTTGGAGTTTCGCCATTAAAACACATGTTATTGAACCAAGTCTCGTTGACGTCTATAAGCAGCAATAGGCTGTAATACCCACGTAAACACATTTAAAAATCTTCTACAGAATTCACAAGAAAAACTTGATGCAAAGCATCAATTCGCCGCCAAAGGTATTTCAAAGGAAGTATACATGTACATGTATATAAAACGTAATTTAGAAAAACATTTATGGAATAATTCATAATTATTTTTTTTAAAACAAGTCCATATTCCAGTCTGTTTCGTTCATTGTTGGCCTAGCCGGCTAGAGTGGTTCGATGTTGTTTAACATGATAATTCTGACTTTATCCATTATTACACAAAACTCGTGTTTAAAAGTAACATTTTATTATATGTAGACTTTAACATGTACTACATGTACTACAGTTTTTATGTCGAAATAAAAGTAAAAATGGTGTGCTTCAGTAATTAAGGTCTGTTTCGGTAAATCGTCCGACCCGTTTTCACTTTGTTCTCCCAATCATCAATATTTCATACGACACATTTCGTTTTCGGTGTTATATTTATTCCGTTTTTGCACAAACGAAATCATTTTAAATGATAAAAAACATTTTGTTCCAAATTTCCGTCGTCCACTAAACTTATATAATAGGATATCATGCTCTTATCAAAATCAAAAGCAATCACGTAATGATTGCTCCCATCATTTCGACTAATGTCTCCCACTTATCGTTATTTCATTTCTTATGTCTATGTCTCTACAAAAAATACGAATCGCGGTATTATACCTTAATTGCATTAAAAAAAATTAGATGCTGATTATTTATGAAACAAACCAACATCACTTTCATATCTGAAATTTAATAGCGTTTTTGCCTCAAATAAAATTACTACGTCATTACTTCCGCGTTCAAAGAAACTAACAGCTCCTTCCATATACTACTTCCTAACTTGCAGAAGGATAAATATGTCGCTCAATGGGGACCTCTGGTCCCCCTGATATCACACACAAATGTCGTTCGTCTACGCAAATAAAAATAGTTCAACACTTCCGGAAACCATAAAATGAAAGTAAGATTAAATATAATATTAATGTTTTGAAAAGATAGTTATAATAATTTATTAAAGACGTTGGTACTTATTATATAATCTATACAATGAAAGAATCATGTTACTAAATGAACAGTCAAATTATATTTGTTATCGGGGAAGTAAAATAGAGGGAAAGGTTTACACACAAGTTTTAATGAAATATCGAGAAGCGGGAGATTTGAACATTGGGTTACTCCTGGTCTCCTATCGAACATATATAAAGTTAGTAAATTGGGTTACCTCTGGTCCACTATAGATATAACATTGGGTTACCTCTGGTCCCCTATAGATATATACCTATAGATATAACATTGACTTACCTCTGGTCCCCTATAGATACATATTATAGATATGACATTGGGTTACCTCTGGTCCCCTATAGATATAACATTGGGTTACCTCTGGTCCCCTATAGATATGACATTGGGTTACCTCTGGTCCCCTATAGACACATACCTATAGAAATGACATTGGGTTACCTCTGGTCCCCTATAGACACATACCTATAGAAATGACATTGGGTTACCTCTGGTCCCCTATAGACACATACCTATAGAAATGACATTGGGTTACCTCTGGTCCCCTATAGATATATACCTATAGATATAACATTGGCTTACCTCTGGTCCCCTATAGATACATACCTATAGATATGACATTGGCTTACCTCTGGTCCCCTATAGATATAACATTGGGTTACCTCTGGTCCCCTATAGATATATACCTATAGATATAACATTGGCTTACCTCTGGTTCCCTATAGATATAACATTGGGTTACCTCTGGTCCCCTATAGATATATACCTATAGATATAACATTGGCTTACCTCTGGTCCCCTATAGATATAACATTGGGTTACCTCTGGTCCCTATAGATATGACATTGGGTTACCTCTGGTCCCCTATATACACATACCTATAGAAATGACATTGGGTTACCTCTGGTCCCCTATAGACACATACCTATAGAAATGACATTGGGTTACCTCTGGTCCCCTATAGATATATACCTATAGATATAACATTGGCTTACCTCTGGTCCCCTGTAGGTACATACCTATAGATATGACATTGGGTTACCTCTGGTCCCCTATAGATATAACATTGGGTTTCCTCTGGTCCCCTATAGATATATACCTATAGATATAACATTGGCTTACCTCTGATCCCCTATAGATATAACATTGGGTTACCTCTGGTCCCCTATAGATATATACCTATAGATATAACATTGGCTTACCTCTGGTCCCCTATAGATATAACATTGGGTTACCTCTGGTCCCCTATAGATATATACCTATAGATATAACATTGGCTTACATCTGGTCCCCTATAGATACATATTATAGATATGACATTGGGTTACCTCTGGTCCCCTATAGATATAACATTGGGTTACCTCTGGTCCCCTATAGATATGACATTGGGTTACCTCTGGTCCCCTATAGATATAACATTGGGTTCCCCTCTGGTCCCCTATAGATATGACATTGGGTTACCTCTGGTCCCCTATAGACACATACCTATAGAAATGACATTGGGTTACCTCTGGTCCCCTATAGACACATACCTATAGAAATGACATTGGGTTACCTCTGGTCCCCTATAGATATATACCTATACATATAACATTGGCTTACCTCTGGTCCACTATAGATATATACCTATAGATATAACATTGGCTTACCTCTGGTCCCCTATAGACACATACCTATAGAAATGATATTGGATTACCTCTGGTCCTCTATAGATATAACATTGGGTTACCTCTGGTCCCCTATAGATATATACCTATAGATATGACATTGGGTTACCTCTGGTCCCCTATAGACACATACCTATAGAAATGACATTGGGTTACCTCTGGTCCCCTATAGATATATACCTATAGATATAACATTGGCTTACCTCTGGTCCCCTATAGATACATACCTATAGATATGACATTGGGTTACCTCTGGTCCCCTATAGATATAACATTGGGTTACCTCTGGTCCCCTATAGATATATACCTATAGATATAACATTGGCTTACCTCTGGTCCCCTATAGATATAACATTGGGTTACCTCTGGTCCCCTATAGATATAACATTGGGTTACCTCTGGTCCCCTATAGATATAACATTGGCTTACCTCTGGTCCCCTATAGATATGACATTGGGTTACCTCAGGTCCCCTGTAGACACATACCTATAGAAATGACATTGGGTTACCTCTGGTCCCCTATAGACACATACCTATAGAAATGACATTGGGTTACCTCTGGTCCCCTATAGATATATTACCTCCAAACAGAAGAGGTTGTATATTTCAAATCTATTCGCCGCCTCCTGGCGGTGAATAATAACTAAACTTAAATTCTGTTGCCAATTAAAGGAACGGGCTTCACAGTATTTTTGGACATCTTAAAATAAGGTTTTTGAGCAATTGACATGTCACCGGTGATACCCGATAGGAGTATATATGATGGGCGATGATGCATATGAACATGTGACTGTACTACGTAATAAATGGTTGATGTTTGTAATATTGTTTGTAATTAAATAGTTGGATGCAATATTAGGTGTATACCTATATTAAATACAAGGCGTGTTCTTCAATTTCAAATATATCTAATTTAATGTAAAAACCGTTTTGTGATTAAGAGCATTGCTAATGACGATGACGTTTTGTCAATTAATAATGGCAATTTTCATACATATGTCAATGCGATATATCTGAGCGAACTAGAAATTAAAGATACAACAGAATCTAGCACACACGCTCATAAGTAGACTTTTTATTTACTATAGACACATTTAAGTAGTAATATCCTTCAATCACCCGCATATGGAGTTTATATTTCACAAATGATTCTGTATACCAGGCCTAGGGCGTATGGACATATGAACATTCCATATACAGAGATAAACTATGCACTGACAAATTTTTGACACAGGGATATCGAAAAACGCGTTTGATGCCAACTTTCCGCAAATTTTACGGTCGGTAAAATAGTCTTGTTCGCTGTTACTCTTTTTCACTAATTAAATTGTTGAGTTGTCTGTTCGATGGCGGATGTTGAGACGTCTGTACCAATTGTGATAAAGATTCATTCCTCGTGCATTTTATTTGGATTTGACTGTGGACTCACGGCGGGTGTGGCAGGTATACAGTGGATCCGATGCTTACTCCTCCATGGCACCTGATCCCACCTCTTGATTTCCAGAGGTCCGTGTTTGTCCATTTACCAGATTTGTACCTATATCCTGGACATCCTAAAGATTTGTACATTGGTATGGGAATTTTTTTATATTTGTATTTACCTATGTACCTCCGTATCAACGTACAGCTATTTTGACAGATAGCCCGGGATTTATATTTTGTATTTGTATTTATCTATGTACCTTTGTATCAACGTACAAATATTTTGACAGATAGTCCGGGATTTATTTTTTGTATTTGTATTTACCTATGTACCTTTGTATCAACGTACAAATATTTTGACAGATTTCCGGGATTTGTTTTTCATAAAGTTGGTATTGTACTGCGTTAATTAGCACATTCAATTAACTAAACCTTTAATTCAAACAAACTTACGTCATTTTGTTTTAATTGTTCGTGTTTATATTTAAACGAGTCTACAACATATGTCACAATGTTCTTAATTCTGTATAGCCCTTTGTGAATATTTAAAAAACAAAGGTGGATAGATAAGTAACAAATATTTATTTACAAATACATGTATACATAAATCAAACAATTATAATTCATTGTATAAGACACTCACTTTCAACCAAACAAATAACAGAAGCAAATAGTAACTAAACTTTGTTTTAAAAGTTTAAATTTATATTGTTCCACAAATAAATAACTTCAAAGTCACTGAGTACCACATGGTTTAGTAATTGTCGCTTTGGCGATTTCGAGCTTCCATATATTTGAATAGCCACGCACATTATAAATTCTGGATTCGTATGACGTCATACACACTGACATCAAAACGTCATGTATCGTGCACATTACAACTTGTACATACTGTTATCTCTGTATCAATTTTACGGGTAATACACATGTCACCGGTAACTGCATTTCCACATATACGTATCACACAGCAAAACGTTTTACAAATGCATCAGCTTCTTTTAAAATTTGTCAAATCACACAGCTCTTTGGAATTTTCTCACACAGCAAAATTGTCTTTTATTTCATATTCATATATTTATTTTTTCACTGGCACATCCCTATGATACCCAATCTCATTCTGAACTACCCGTTTTATTTCAAATCCACACACACACATACCAAAACGAAAACGCAAAGCACGAGGAATCACAGGGACCACTCAAGCAACAAAAACATTACGTTTGTTTGTTTATTGTTGTTTAACGTCCAACTCACGAATCTTTCACTCATATGGAGACGTCACCAAATGCCGGTGAAGGGCTCCAAATTTTGCTCTATGTTCGGCACTTACGGCCATTGAGCAGTGACGGTTCTATAACGTGCCGACACCTACTGTGACACGGGACCTCGGTTTTTGCTGTCTCATCCGAAGGACAGGAAACCAACCTGCCGCCGGATGGACTCGAACTCACGACCAAGAGTCGAGCGCGCTGTCGACTGAGCCAGGTCGGCTGTAAAAAAACATAACGTAAAATTGGTCAGTAACAATACAAGTACTCCCGTATATTATGAGAGTTTTCGAACTTAAACAACATACGAAATATATATAGTAAAAGAACAATCTTCCGAATGAATGATTAACTGCGTCAAGTATGGAGTACTGTACTAGCAATAACAATGAACCGAATGAAAGAAATACGAAGGACCTTTATGTCAATAAATCTGCCAGAATCTTGACAACATAATTGCTATTTATCCCACGGAACTGTTTATCTATGTACAGATTCAATTTGCATATCTCGAACCTTCCGTAGTAATATACCATATTTTCCTGCCTATGGCGTTTTCATTTCACAACTTATACGTTATGCCAGGGCATGTTCCTCTTATGAATGTTTTATTCTGAGAGCCATAAAACTCGAATTTAAACTACATATATATTTAGGTATATGTTAATAAACGCTTGAAATCGTCACTAAGGAAGTTTTATGGCCGATACGGAAATCTTAATAAACAATATGAAGTTGCCCTCTCAAGAATGTCAGTAAGTATTCCAGAGCATAACGATATACAGTTACCCCCTTTCGCAAAACGGATCTAAGACTAACTGATGACAATTTCTTTGAACTCGAGAGGTTTCCAAGTGACATTTGTGACTGATGTCGCATGCTAGCAGGAGACGCCGACTCTTTCCGTACACCTGGTCTCATTCCTTTTGTAATTTGCCATTGTTCTGCGTGTTGAGACCGTAATTATATTATTATTTGTCGTATTCTAAAGAACTTGGAGTTTTGAATATACTCATTAGTAACTTTCATTTTTACGAGGTGATGAAACATCAACGCAGTTATGTTATGCTAAGTTGTTTATTGGGAGCAAGTTAAAGCACATTTTGCAGTTTGGATTTAATAACACATTATATTGACGAAAAATTTCTCATGTATGTGCATTTCAGCAACATAAACTCAACTAAAAGATTGAAATTTCCAAATCACACTTTTCTTCGTATATTTTTGCTTTTTAAAATGACTAAAATATAGTAACAATTCCCTGAAAAATAAAGGTCTACAAGACTTGTTGAAATATATGCTATTAAAGGTCAGTTCGGCTTCCTTTATGAATTTTAAGATATTATAAATTTGCTTTAGAATGTTACTTTTCAATTATTTTTACCGTTATACTCTTGTGATAGAAATTGACATTAAAAGCGATAGACTGGACTGTTAACAATTCTTGCGCATGATTAATATGCAAATGGGTTTTGGCCAAGTTTCCCTTACTGTGTATAGGCAAAATCTGTCTGTGAAGTTGGACACAGAAGTTGCTTCATTCCTCATTCACGCGAGAAACTCGCGGTAGTTTTGAAGTTGGGAAAATGTTTCATGTGTACACGTATTGACTTAGATATTTTAAGGATACTGATCAGAAGTATAGCTTAAGGGTATAATACTGCCCTGTCGCATAGAAATTTAATATAGATGAAATGATGTTTATAAGCACAAGGTTTTATAATCATATCTCTGATCTATGTAGTTTGTTGCATTATAAATAAGCCATCAGAACTCACGTTAGGCCAGAAGTCTGACCCGATTTATAGTTACTTTTTTGTAAAACCTAATTTTACCAAATTAAAAAGTATTCAGTATACTGAGTATATTATACCTCATTAAAACTTACAATTGTCATCAACTGGTATCAGTACTTTCAGTACTTTGATTACTTTATAAATCCAAACCTACCGTGAGGGTTTGATAAGATACCCTAAATTCGATAGGTAAGATTCTTGAATGTTTAGTATTTAATGAATTATTCTGAGCACTGGAATTCTATTTCAAGCCTTTGATATAAGTTTTGATTATTTTTCTCATATCAATAGACTATTTCAGATTTTTCGAGCGCCGCTTCCACTTTGTTAGCCATATTGATTTCCGGTATGTATCGTTGCGTCGATGAAGAAAATGGTACCCGAAAAATTAAATATTAGTGTTTGGTTACCATGATACTTATTTTGTCCAACACCACTCTGATTCTACACATAAATACACTAAAGTTGATTTTTACAAAATGCTGGAAGTTCAAATAGAATATATATATATATGTAATGTCCGGAGGCTTGGTCTTTCAACAAACTGTCGGAATTCCTATGGAAACCAATTGTTCCCCTTTATTGGCCAACCCGTTAGTTTATTCATATGAAGCAGACTTCATTCAAAAACTGCTGAATCAAAAGAAGAAAAAGCTAGCGGTGTCCTTTAGTTTGACATTTAGATATATTGACGACATTTTGTCAATTAATAACGACAATCTTCATACTTAGACATTTTACTTACTATAGACACATACGGGAAATAGGCAACTAAGCTACACGACAAACGCGACGATTTCGGCTTACCCATCGTAAATTTTCCATATTTAAGTACTTATATCCCAAAGTCACCCGCATATGGAGTTTTTATTTCACAAATGATCCGATATGCCAGGGCGTGTTCAACATATGAACATTTCATATACAAATGTAAACAACTCATTGACAATTATTGACACAAGGATATCTAACCCCGCTTTTGATGTCAACGTTCCGTAAAATTTACGGTCGTCTTGTGATTATTCTGTTTCACTAAGTAAAATGTTGAGTTGCCTTTTCTTTGGCGGTTGTTGAGACGTCTTTAGGGATGAGAGACATCAGTCAATATATATAGATCAATAAATAATTAAAAAATATTAGTCAACATATATACATATAATACAACTACACCAGTTAACATATATACATATAATACAACTACACCAGTCAACATATATACAGATAATACAAATACATCAGTCAACACATATACATATAATATAAATACACCAGCCAACATATATACATATAATACAGCTACACCAGTCAACATATATACATATAATACAACTACACCAGTCAACATATATACATATAATACAAACATACCAGTCAACATATATACATATAATACAAACATACCAGTCAACATATATACATATAATACAAATACACCAGTCAACATATTAACATATAATACAACTAAACCAGTCAACATATATACAGATAATACAACTACACCAGTCAACATATATACATAAAATACAGCTATATCACTCAACATATATATATAATACAGATACACCAGTCAACATATATACATATAATACAGCTACATCACTCAACATATATACATATAATACAACTACACCAGTCAACATATATACAGATAATACAACTAAACCAGTCAACATATATATAGATAATACAACTACATCACTCAACATATATACATATAATACAGCTACACCAGCCAACATATATACATATAATACAGCTACACCAGTCAACATATATACATATAATACAAATACACCAGTCAACATATATACAGATAATACAACTACACCAGTCAACATATATACATATAATACAGCTACACCAGTCAACATATATACATATAATACAAACATACCAGTCAACATATATACATATAATACAAATACACCAGTCAACATATTAACATATAATACAACTAAACCAGTCAACATATATACAGATAATACAACTACACCAGTCAACATATATACATAAAATACAGCTACATCACTCAACATATATATATATAATACAGATACACCAGTCAACATATATACATATAATACAGCTACATCACTCAACATATATACATATAATACAACTACACCAGTCAACATATATACAGATAATACAACTAAACCAGTCGACATATACATATAATACAACTACACCAGTCAACATTTTATACAGATAATACAACTACACCAGTTAACATATATACATATAATACAACTACAACAGTCAACATATATACATCTAATCGAACTACACCAGTCAACATATACATATAATACAACTATACCATTCAACATATATACAGATAATACAAAGTACCATTGAGCAGAGTATTGTAATGTACGTAGATACAAATTATAAAGAATTGAAATGAATAACACAATGAGTTCGTATACCTAAATGAGAATTGTTCTCTAGGGGGAGCCTGATTTACACGGGGGAAGACTGGTTCAAGAGTAAACCTATTCTATTTTAGGAAATGTGGCTATGGGAGAAGTCTCACTCTGTAACAACGGTTTGAATGATATAGCTTTCATTACAAGTAGAAAACGTGATACAGTAAATACGGTTCCTGTTCTGAAAGTTTAGATCATTGTTTGGTTTTGACACTTTATTTTGTTATATCAAACAGTTTCTTTC
Source organism: Atrina japonica (assembly GCA_030159075.1). NCBI lineage: Eukaryota > Metazoa > Mollusca > Bivalvia > Pterioida > Pinnidae > Atrina > Atrina japonica. Next base: position 1,330,356 of record BROG01000068.1, on the reverse strand, counting down.
TTCCTTGTATTGTTTGATTTCAATACTTTATTTTTTATATCAAAATGGTCTCTTTCTTGCTTGTATTGTTTGGTTTTAATACTTAATTTTTTTTATACCAGAAAAGTTTTTGCTTGTATTGTTTGGTTTTAATAATTCTTTATTATATCAGAACAGTCTCTGCTTGTATTGTTTGGTTTAAATACTTTATTTTGTTATATCAAAACGTTTTACTTGCTTGTATTGTTTGGTTTTATTACTTTATTTCATTATATCAAAACAGTCTCTTTCTTCCTTGTATTGTTTGGTTTTAATACTTTATTTTGTTGTATCAAAACGCTTGTATTGTTTGGTTTTAATACTTTATTTTGTTATATCAAAATGTTTTACTTGATTGTATTGTTTGGTTTTATTACTTTATTTTGTTATATCAAAACAGTCTCTCTCTTGCTTGTATTGTTTGGTTTTAATACTTTATTTTGTTATATCATAACGCTCTCTTTCTTGCTTGTATTCTTTGGTTTTATTTCTTTATTTTGTTATTTCAAAACGGTCTCATTCTTGTTTCGTTTTAATACTTTATTTTTTATATCATAACAGTCTCTTTCTTGCTTGTATTCACATGTTAGCGCATCTTTTATCATTGCATTTGGAAGCTTAAAGGTAGACGTTTCCTAAAATTTAGTATTGATTAAAAGCAAATTTAGGTTTGACTGTTGACACTTGCCTTGCAGAAAGTACGAAACAGACGGAAACAGTGCATCGTCTGTCGGATTTGGTGCGAAACAGACAGGAACAGTGCATTTTAAAATCAAGTTGTCTGTCTTGTTTGGTGCGGAACAGACACATAATTGGGTCTGCTTCACTTGTGGACGTCCAGCTGTTTTTACAAATTAGTTTTACAAGTCCTAAATTCACTCCTAGTTTCTCGCACATTTTAAGAAACCCTTCAAGTGATTAATAATGTTTTATCATAATGTCACATTAAAAGACATTTATTTGTTCATTGTGAAAGTTAAAAAAGATATCTTCATTCAACATATAAACTAATACCGGTAACACATAGGACAGCCTTTGTGGGACGATATTCAGTAATATTAATCAGTTATATGTATAGTGACCAGAAAAATCATGAAGGCTATAATTTTTGAAGTCTTAAAATACTGACTAGGACAGTTAACAGTTAATAACCCACTGATTTAGTCATATATCAAAGATATGGCGCTGCTGTTCACGTAATACCTCGGCCAGGTTTAGACATCCAAGATATTTATAACGTTATTCATGTCTTGTTGTTGACAACCAATTAAGTCTACAATACGACTGGGATGTGATGAATAATACATCCATTTCTTGATTTTGGCCTTTTGAATAGTTTTCAACCTAGGAAATATTTAGTGTTGACAACAAATATAGTGATCTATTGACTGACCTGCTGATCTTTTTGCATTAAGTAGTCGTCATTAATTAGCAAATATTATTAACAATACCAAAATTATAGTTTTACATTAAGTCCAAACCAAATGCTCGAAACGATTGATCTGTCATTGATATTTCGTCAGCTGAGCTCAAATTTAATACAAATGTGTATTTCTGAAATAAAATAGTGGTATCAAACAAGGCCAAATGATAAACCTAAATATGTAATATGTAATTCCGCCTAAGAGTACCCACTGTAAAAAGAGCACCATCTTAGCTTTTGAGAAATTGGGTTATATGTGGTTATTCATATCATTAAGCATACAATAGTTAAAATTGATTTATATGTGGTTATTCATATCATTAAGCATACAATAGTTAAAATTGAATTATATGTGGTTATTCATATCATTAAGCATACAATAGTTAAAATTGAATTATATGTGGTTATTCATATCATTAAGCATACAATAGTAAAATTGATTTATATGTGGTTATTCATATCATTAAGCATACAATAGTAAAATTGAATTATATGTGGTTATTCATATCATTAAGCATACAATAGTAAAATTGAATTATATGTGGTTATTCATATCATTAAGCACACAAAAGTTAAAATTGAATTATATGTGGTTATTCATATCATTAAGCATACAAAAGTTAAAATTGAGTTATCTGTGGTTATACATATCATTAACCATACAAAAGTTAAAATTGAGTTATCTGTAGTTATACATATCATTAACCGTACAATAGTTAAAGATTTACAAAGGAGTTCAAATGCATGCTCAAGACGATCGTTCAATTAGACTTTATCAATTGAGCTCGAATTTAATGTGTATTTCCGGAAAAAAAAATTAGTGGTATCATACAAGGCCAAATTTATGTTTGTCGATAAAATTGCATAGATAATATTTGGTCTAATCCATTTTTCTTTATAAATTCTCTAGAAAGTTATTTAATAATGCATAATGTAACCATGAGTATTACTGATTTTGTAAAATACATATGTCTACAAAGTAATGTAAAACATTGAACATTCAATGTTTTAAAAGTGTTATTTCAAGTAAATTGACAATTAAAGGTGTATAATGTTATTTGAAATTATACAATTATGTGAAATTGTTTTATCAGTAATTAATTGCTATGCAAATATTAATCTCAATGTGGTCATATATCACTCATGGCATACTAAAGTATGGCTCCATCATTGTAAGTGTCATTGACATTGATGGTGCAAGTATCGAAGTCATTGGTTTCTCGTGACTCCCTTATTTTTTCAGTCATAAATTATGTTTGCATGATATTCACAAATATTCTTTACATTGTACATAATGAAATAAATTAAATTATATGCTTATTTATAATATAAAAATTTCAGATACCAAAGTATAAATCATTAGAATGTCCAGGACATAGATGCAAATCTGGTAAAAATGGACAAACACGGACCTCTGGAGGTGGGATCAGGTGCCATGGAGGAGTAAGCATCCCCTGTCGACCGGTCACACCCTCCGTGAGTCCACAGTCAAGTCCAATGAAACAAGTGAGGAGTGTATCCTCGTCACAATTGGTACAGACGTCTCAACAACCGCAAACGAAAAGGCAACTCAACATTTCACTTAGTGAAACAGAGTAGTCGAAAACAACACTATTATACCGACCGTAAAATTTGCGGAGCGTTGACATTAAACGCGGTTTTCGATATCCCTGTGTCAATAATTTGCCAGTGAGTAGTTTACCTCTGTATATGAAATCTTCATATGTTGTGCACGCCCTGGCATATCGGATCATTTGTGAAATATAAACTCCATATGCAGGTGACTGAGGATATTACTACTTAAATGTGGAAAATTTACGATGGGAAAGCCGAAATCGTCGCGTTTATCGTATAGCTTAGTTGTTAATTTCCTGTCTGTGTTTATATTAAGTAAAATGTCTAAGTATGAAACTTGTGTGCTTGATTCTGTTGTATCTTTTATTTCTAGTTCGCTGGGATATATCTAAATGTTAAATTAAAGGACACCGCTAACTTTTTCTTCTTTTGATTCAGCAGTTTCTGAATGAAGTCTGCTTCGTATGAATAAAGGAACAGGTCGGCCAATAAAGGAGCACAATTGGTTCCCATAGGAATGCCGACAGTTTGTTGAAAGACCACGTCTCCGAACATTACAAATATATTGTCTATTAGAAATTCCAGCATGTTTTTTATATCAACTTCAGTATATTTATGTGTAGAATCAGTGGTGTTTGACGAAATAAGTATCCAATCACTAGATATTTAAATTTTCGGGTACCACCTTTAGTGAAAAAGCAGTTGTCTATGATGTTGAAAATTCTTTCTTTTAATTTTTATATGGAATAGTAGTGTAAAGAGTAGAATTCATAAGTTTTGATACTGTGAATTCGAGAAAAATTGTGTGCCTTCTAAAAGCTGTTTAGAATTTTTAAGTATCCACATCTGATTTACACTGCTTCTGGAATAGGCAACTGTACAGTATTGTTGAAGTTTCTCCTTAATGGCTGTCAATATCTTGGTAAACAGTTAAGATAAAGGTTTGGTAGAACATTTGCTTGATCCTGCTATGTATCTTTGCTTATATGGGGTTTTATGAAGTTTAGGTATCCAGTATAAATGTGGTAGCTCTAAATCGGTATCCGTTGTAGGTATATCAAATGAGCGTAATACGGACACGTGATTTTGAAGGATCTCGTCCTTTGAAAGTGAGCTACGTGTGTATGTAGGATTTCCAGAATTCGTATTAAACCCAAGTTCTTCTAATAAACAAATTACAGTAATGTGCCTTACAAATAAAAACTATACTATTTGAGGCTTTGTCTGCTGGTACCAGTACATATTGGTCATGTAACCTATCCAGTTCAGTTACTAATTCTGGATCATTAAATACAGAGGGATAACGTGTTTTCATAGTCCCTTTAAGTTTTCGAATACGAGATTTTATCAACCATCGTATGCCCTTCAGCCATACAGACAAAGTGTCTGGTTCTACGTCTTCATGTTTGGCCCATCGTCTGGCATAATCTTCGACAGAATCCATAACTAAACTGAAATTCTGACGCCAATTAAAGGAACGGGCTTCCCGGTATTTAGGGCCCCTTAAAATAAGATTTTTGAGGCTTTCATTTTCAACAATAGAAACGTCACCGGTAATGACATGCCCGATAATATTGTATTTGAAAGGAGATGAAGCACATGAACATGTGACAGTGTTGTGTAGAAGATGGTTGATGTCTAGGCACTGCAAAACCTGTTTGTAATTGAATAGCTTGGATGCGGTGCTAGGTGTATAGCTGTATGAAATGCAAGGCGTGGTCTTCAGTTTAAAATATGGTGGAATACAGGACTGAACTTTTTTGTGATTTAGAACATTGCCAATGTTTAAAGCGTCTATGCCTTTATTTGTGAATTTAAGTTTAAGGAAAAGACGTTTCTGTTCAGAACAGTCATCGTTTGTGACGCGTGCAGGCTTAAACAGTCTGTGATAAGCAATGTCCATTATAATGGAGTTCAGTATGTATTCTGGGGTTGAAGAATCCGTACAGCATATCTGGTATTATCGTCCTCCAATTATAATACAGCATTTCTGATATTATCGTCCTCCAATTACATTACAGCATTTCTGGTATTATCGTCCTTCAATTACAATACAGCATTTCTGGTATGATCGTCCTCCAATTAGAATACAGCATTTCTGGTATTATCGTCCTTCAATTACAATACAGCATTTCTGGTATGATCGTGCTCCAATTACAATACAGCATTACTGGTATTATCGCGCTTTAATTACAATACAGCATTTCTGGTATTATCGTCCTCCAATTACATTGCAGCATTTCTGGTATGATCGTGCTCCAATTACAATACAGCATTACTGGTATGATCGTATGATCTGACAAAGGGATATCGTGTTTTGTGTGATATGTTTGACGTCAACGTTCCGCAAATTTTACGATCGGTATAGTAGTCCTGTTTGCGATTACTCTGTTTCACTAAGTGAAATGTTGAGTTGCCTGTTCGTTGACGTTGTTGAGACGTCTGAACAATTTGTGACGAGGATTATTTTCTCACGTATTTCATTTACATTTGACTATGGACTCACGGCGGGGATGCTTTCTCCTCCATGGCATCTGATCCCACCTTTTTGTGTCCATTTTCACCAGATTTGTATCTGTATTCCGGGCATCCTTAAGATTTATATTTTGGTATCTGAGGTTTTTTTTATATCATCATGCAATAATTGCAATGCAACATTTGTATAATCTTCTTTAACGTTTTCGTTTCTGTCTTTTTACGTCGTTGTCTTTATTATCATCCCAGTCGTCATCGTCTATATCATCACTTCTTCTTTGTCTTTATCTTTTTCGTCATTGTAATCATCTTAAAGATTTACGGATTTTTATTTTCACACTAAGCTACCCTCTAGTTTTTACCCCTGTTTAAATTATATCAATATATTCAGACATATATGCAGTCGACTTAAATTTTCATTTTCATTTTCACCATTAGCATAATCATCATCATTCAACATCATCGTCATCCTTAGATTAGACATTTTGTTTCAGAAACAACTTTGTCAACCCTAGCACTTTTTCAGTTAATTCGTAAAATTCCGAAATTTCGGTTTGTTCCGGCGAGGTGATTATAGTAAAGATTATGGAGACAGAATTTTTTGTTATTTGAGAAATCATTTTACAGTCCTAAAAAATAACCGTATATAAAATCTTTAAAAAAAATAAAATATTCTTAAACTGTGGGACACGATTTATCTGTCCCGAATAAAACAAAACGGCATTGAACCCTACCTTTGCATACAACATCTTCACTAACGAGATGACAGTTATACAAAATAATATAAAATATATCGAGATGAAAATTTGACAAAATAGACTTTTTTTCGAGTTTTTACATCATCCATTTTTATCCAGAAACTCTCGTGCACTGCTTCAAATTTGTTAGCCATATTCCCGTTCTGTGTCTTTGCGTCAATCAAGATATAAAACTCAGTCATATCTGAATGCCAGATTAATTTCACAGTCCTTTTATGTAAGAAACAAATTTACTTTAACGTCTGAACACTATACCACACATGGAATATCGTGACATTTGATTTTATTGTATGAAATCGAGCATCTGCTCTGGTCACCCATGTAAACAACGTAAAGCGGAAGTAGCTATGGCTACCAATCACGTGATAGAATGTAAAATAACAGGATAATATCCTATTGATTTGTCCCTAGCCCCAGCTTAAAAACCATTTTCAACCTCTTTCTCTCTTTTAGACTTTCATGCGTCCGAAAATACTCTTATCTTATTTAGACTTGTTTATTATTATTATCTATTATTATTATTATTATTATTTATCATTATTATTATTGTTATTATTATTATTATTATTATTATTATTATTATTATTATTATTATGTTATTATTGTCATTTATTATTATTTATCTGTATCATTATAATTATCATTTTTATTTAAATTATCATTAAAAGTATAAATATCTTTTTTACAATTATTATTATTTATAATAATTTTTTATCAATTTGATAATAATTGTTATACTACTACTACTACTACTACTACTACTACTACTACTACTACTACTACTACTACTACTACTACTACTACTAATAATAATAATAATAATAATAATAATAATTATAATAATAATAATAATAATTATTATTATTATTATTATTATTATTATTGTCATTATTATTATCAATATTATTATTATTATTATTAGTATTATTAGTAGTAGTAGTAGTAGTAGTAGTAGTAGTAGTACTAGTAGTAGTAGTAGTAGTAGTATTTTAAAATAATAATCAATATCATCATCATTGTTGTTGTTATTATTATTATTATTACATTATTATTATTATTATTATTATTATTATTATTATTATTATTATTATTATTATTATTATTATTATTTTACTAAGTGTATGTTAAAATATAAAGCGTATTGATATACCCAAAAAAGATCTCCACATTATTTAATGTAAATACGCCAATGATAAAAGACTCAATATAACAACTCAGTTTTGGCCTCCTGTTGACTAACGGTAAAATTTGTAGTCATATATTTATATTGCAACGTTTACTTTACATTAGTTTCGTGTCGTAGTGATTTTAAGTCCTTCATACCTAAAGAACTATGTAAAATAGCGACAAATTAGTCATTTTTTCAAATTTTTTTTTCACGGGATATATCAATGGAAAACAATATCGATGAAAAGAAAAAAACAGAATGGATCATTTCGTAGCAACCAGAAAACCTTCAACCTCTCATTTCATCTACATGCAATTAACTACCAACCCATTTGTAATGGCGCCTGCACCAATAATGAATTGAAAATACGAGTCTCAATAAAATACAAGTGAGGTGAAATTAAATACGCCATCTTATTTTGCTTCACATAATGAAGAACGCAAAAATCAGTACATTAAATCTCAAGAAGCAGGTCAACTTTAGTGTGCTGTTTTGAATACTAGATACAATACATTACTGCATCCTATTACTCCGATTGCTTCTCGACCGTCAATTCTTATTTACAGTGTCCCGCCTTCTAATTTTCCTTTTCCGTGAAGAAATGTGTTATCAGTGAGCATGCTCATGTAATGTCATTCCCGAACGGGACCATTTTAATACTAGTATTTCATTGGTCGCTGCCATTGTCACCTATGTCCTGCATACGTAAACTGTCCTAATTAGTATAATCTCTGCTTGTGATAGCTCCTGTGTGTGACAGCTCAGACTAGGACGTGTCGTGTGTTCAGCTCAATCCTAACTTACTAAACGTAAAAGTAAATTGGAAACCTGCTCCACACATCATTTATAAACAATCTTCTGTCCTGGCTGTTGACAGACTAAGAGAACTGATATGTCGTCTGCTGTATCGGAGGGCGATGTCAGTAATATGAACAGAAAGGAAATGTTTGAAACATTTCAAAGTTGGGCCCTACAGAATTATGGTGACAGTGGGAAAACAAAAACTGTGACAAAAAAAAAATATAAAAGAATTGTTAAAATCTTAACAGGAGAAGAACCATCTACAGCAGAGAATTCCAAATTTCGTTTCTGGGTAAAAGCAAAAGGATTTCACCTCGGACCTACTGGAGGGACGAATGATGAGAAAGATAGAATTGTTTATGTGCCTACTAAACAAACGGTAAGATTTTTTATTCATTATTTTTACACAACATTCAGGGATAAGATGATAACACAGTGTACTTATAAACTCGTTCAAATATGTGTCGTCCCATCGCAAATCGGACATCCTGTTAATAATATGTCACAGGACGTCGTCCTTATTACAATATTTATATATCTATGCATTCGTATTTTTACTTCCACCGCACTGTTCTATGCGACGTTATTTAAGGCAAATGTTTTATACAAGAACGATGACAGAAGTATTAATTCATCGATTATACACTTTCCAGGTTTTTTGCAATAAAAACTTTCCTTTATTCTCTAATCACATCTTCCCAAATCTAAAGAAGCTTTTATTGAAAATCCTAATAGCTAGGGGTAATGGAAATTCATTAACACACTCTCCTGATGTATGACCAATATCGATCCCCGATTCTGTAAAAGACAGCTGATTTAATACTGTCCAAACTTTATTTACTGCTTCATCGGACACTGGCATATTGGAGTAGAAGTCGGACAGAACTTATATCCAACGGTATCAGCTCGTCTTGGGCCATTAGGCTTTACTGAGAAATATATCAGAGTTTTGTTCTTTAAAATGTCAAGTACTGTTCAGAAAACGACTTCCGAATTCTTCTGAGACCGAAAATCCATGACTTGGAATTAGTTCACGCTAGGAAAGTCTAAATGCATTATCTGTCACCATGGATCGGCTTCGGATGGAGTTCGCGTGAAGCCCTGATGACTGATATTGATTCGCCAGGAATTCGTCAAGACTCCCAGCTTAACAAGGAAATTAATGTTTTACTAGTGACTATAATATGATATAATACTATATAATAAATTTATACTTTCAAATAATACTCCCGCTTGAAATGAGCTTGTCTATATCGCGGTGTTGACAAAGAAAACGTATTGTTCAGCGAGGAAGTGTTGAGTGTAGATCTGTTCAATGACGGGAATTTATCAAGTGTTTTATTTCTTTCACACTACAACTTATTGTGACCTTCAAACCTGAGTAAATAGACATGGAATAAGTGGTTTTTCAGCCATGAAAGTCGGATAGGATATCTGCTGAAATTTCACATGACACAAAACTAAATCACAAAATAATAGTCATAACAAAAACGTTAGAAATCATGATTTTACATGACAAAAAACTGTAACACAAAATAATAGTCAAAACCAAAACGTTAAAAAACAATACTGAGACATTTGTAGCTTTTACAAAGAAAACAACGCCCTCTTAAAACGGCATCCGATCCTATTTATTTGGTATTGATGAACCTGACTGTATGTTTGTATGCATATCTATCTATCTATCTATCTATCTTTATATATATATATATATATATATATATATATATATATATATATATATATATATATATATATATATATATATATATATATATATATATATATATATATATATATATGTATATATATTTCTATCTATCTATGTTACTATCTAAAATGATTCACTGTCCATTGACTAGGCATTATATTGGAGTTTGCTATTCTCTACTTTCACAGTATTTTCGATATTATACCTATATGTACTGTAAGACAATTGATATAGGAGCTGAGGCATGGATCACGACAAGTAACTGATAATTGCGCGCAGGTGCCATGCTCCGATGCTAATTATGTTAATATGTTCTTTAGCGACATCCTCTTTTGTAAAAAGTTTATTAAAATCCACTGAGCGAGTCATTTTGAGCAGAGACATAGTGTGACAGGATATGTCTGTTGTCAGTTCTAGATAATAACAATGGTAGGCATATTGAGAAGGTGTTAACCACACGGACTAACTCTAGGAGGTTCAACAAATTACATGTTTCTATCAGACAGCACTAGCTCGAATCTGAATGTTAAAGTATTTCACTTGCAAAGAAAAGTGTTCAGTAGTTTGTTAGAGGCAAGTTTTGTATAATCTAACATCTACGATTACCTTTAATAATCAGGTAGAAACCTAGATTTGTAATATATCTGCATCGCTAGTTTCCATGGTAACAGAAGGTAGCGTACACCTATCGGATTGGAAAGTATCAGATTGTCATTAATTAGCCAAATGACAATGTTTAAGAGATACAATGACTGTAGAAGATTGGGTTTTCGAGGTAATCTCGATGATCATTTACGTTTAATAATGACCATACGAACTACAATTATACGACGCGTGCCCTCGCAGATGACAAATTCCTTTGTAAACTGTTTGTAAAATAGAAAGGAATCAAAGTACTGAAAGTACTGATACGAGTTGATGGTAATCGTTTTTTAAAGTTTAATAAGGTATAATACACTCAGTATACTATAAAAATGTACATTGTGTACATATGTTTGAAATATGTTACAGGTTAATTTCAATAAAAGATACCACTGTCATGTTGTAAATTTTGAATTTACTTTCACAATATGACATCAGATATTTTGCTGAGAAAATGAATGTTATTTCCAGAGTTTCCAAATTAGCAAAAACATGCGAGAATCAACAAAATTTATTTTAAATAAGACCAATAATGACAATGAAAACATAACAATTTTTTCCGCATCTCTTACCATTTACATCACACGTGAGTAGCCTATAGGTCGAATTTTACAACGATTTTAAATTACTATAAACTTTGGTAAAATTAGGTTTTACAAAAAAGTAACAACAAATCGAGTCAGACATTTGGCCTAACGTGAGTACTGATGCCTTATTTATCATGCAACAAACTACATAGATCAACGATATGATTATAAAATCTTGTGCTTATAAACGTCGTTTTATCGATATTAAATTTCTACGCTACAGGACAGTATTGTACCCTTACACTTTACTTCCAATCAGTAGCTTTAAATCTCTAGGTCAAAACTTGTGCATGTAAAACAGTTTACCAACTTCAAAAACTGCCACGAGTTTCTCATCAGTTAAGGTCACGTAAATGGGGAAATGATGCAACTTCTATGTCCAACTTCTCAGCCAGATCTTGTCAATACGCAGTAAGGGAAACTCGTGCGCAAGAATTGTAAACAGTCCGGTCAATCGCTTTTAACGTCAATTCTGTCACAATAGTATAATGTTAAAACATAATTGAAACGTAACATTCTAAAACAGATTTATAATATCTGAAAACTCATAAAGGACGCCGAACTGACTTTTAATAGCATTTACATATATTTCAACAAGTCTTGTAGACTTATATTTTTCAGCGAATTGTTACCTTTTTTCGTCAAGTCAAACAGCAAATATATACAAACAAAAATGTGATTTTGAAATTTCAATCTTGAAGCTGGGTTAATGTTGCTGAACAGCACATACATGTATAATTTTCTGTCAATATAATGTGTTCTTAACCCCATACTGCAAAATGTGTTTTGACTTGTTCCCAATAAACAACTTACCAAAACATTACTCAGTTGGTGGAACAGCAACTCGTAAAAATGTCCCGAACTCAATTACATCACTGTATTTATATATATATATATATATATATATATATATATATATATATATATATATATATATATATATATATATATATATATATATATATATATATATATACACACAAATTTATATGTATATATATATTACTCCTTAGAGTGACTTAGTAGTTAAGGCAAGGGTAGACCTATACAAAAGTCACTTTATAAAGGGGACTTTAGGGAGATAAATTTGTTGAAAATTAGTTGAACTTGTAAACAGCCTAACAATGGAAAGATGTGGTCGAATTTGATAATGCTTTGAATATACGCGCTCTCTCTCTCTCTCTCTCTCTCTCTCTCTCTCTCTCTCTCTCTCTCTCTCTCTCTCTCTCTCTCTCTCTCTCTCTCTCTCTCTCTCTCATAGTATGATATGAATAATGAGAAAATTAGCTGGATGTTATATCTTAATGTCTTAACCCTATAAAGTAAAGAAGCTTGGACTTCTTACCATCAGGATAGACATTTCCCTTTCCACTCAACACACCGATGTTACCACATTTTCTCCTTTGCATCAAATACATGTTTATGCACATGTATACTGTCTAACGTAATTGTTGTACACAGCAGTCTCATTTCATAGAAATCAGATAATTTCCTGTTATGTCGAGATACCCAATTTTTTGGACTCCTTCCGTTCAGCTTTACACGCGGCTTTGATATCAATACACATTCTCCGAATATGGCACAATTCTTAGACATTATTTTCGTATTGGTAAGCAAAAAATAAATGAAAAACTTAGTTACTATTGAGTCATTACAATAATAGTTTAGTAAGAATATAAGACATATTTATTGAGTCTCAGTCTACAATGTAATGAGAGAATGAAAACTATGTTTCCATTTTCATGAGTCCTATATGGCCTCATCATGGATTTTACAAAATGGCCGATGCTGAAATATTGAAGATGCCCTTTATATGGCAGACATGTTTTTAAAATCAATATAACACCCGAAGCAAAGGGAAACATTGTTTTTCTGATTTCTTATACTATAAGGTATCAAAAATATATAGTTTTCATACTCCTCACGAAAATTCAACGAAAGTAACATTACAAACTTAGTGACGAGTTCAATAGAAATTCCAACATCCGGGGTTAACTAGGAATCTTAAAGGCGCTTAACTGAGGGAATTCCAACATCCGGGTATCACTGCATAGAAATACTATGCATTATTCTTAACTGGATGGCCTACGTCATAAAACTGTATTGTGATGTCATAGCACGTGGAGTTTATAGGTAAAAAAGGATGAGTTTATGAACTTTGTCACAATATGATATCTAGTAAGCCAAGCTCTTTAAACACTTATTGAATAAGAACTGTGAAACATTCCAAAACCACAAATTTTATCTGCAATCATATGTTTTGTGAAAAAATGATAATATTATGAATTTCATTAAGTTCTTATAAAATAAGGTAAATATATGTGTCTTATGAATTGTAAATGTCAATAAACAAATTCCATATTCATTTATGTTTATTTAGGAAGTATTTTATGAGTACTATTGCATTATATATAATTTCATTTTACAATCTGGTGAAATATCAATACTTATCATTTATACATTTTTATTGTTTTATTATAAACTTAATTGATTTTAATTAGTCTTGTACAATAAAAAACATCATTCATATATATATATATATATATATTCATATATATATATATATATATATATATATATATATATATATATATATATATATATATATATATATATTTCTGTGTGTGTATGTGTATGTGTGTGTATTTCAGTTTGTAAAGTTAATAAATGGGCAGTATAGTTTCAATTAATGGTAAATAGATGCTAAAAATAAAGCATAAACAAAAACAAATCTTACCATTTTCAAGTTAAATAGATAAAAACAAAAAAGTGTATTATCCTCCTACCAGTTTGAGACTCCACGATTGAACAAAAGTGTTATATAAATAGTCTTGACAGATTGAGGTTTCTTCAGGGAAAATTCAAAGAAGGGTGGCAAATTATTAATTTTTTTTCAGCTTCATTTCCCTCCTCAAAACATTTCAACGCTCTATTTCTGTTGCTAAACGCATAGCACAATTTCTTTATCGATTTTATCTCTCTTCTTCCTTTGTGTTTTATTTATTTGCTACGTGTTTGGCAACGTGTTTACTTCTTTGTGGAATGTTGGTAAACTCGGACCCATCTCAAATTCATGCCCATCTCAACTCGTTTCCTCTTTGGCTAAGTCATGCCTACGGTTGACTGACTCGTGACCAAAACAATTGGAAGAGTCGTACATCGTTTTATTGATTTGTACACAATAACATAGGAATTATGTTTACTCCGATGACTTAGTTCTCAAGCACATAAAAAACTATCCGGGCTCGATCATTATTCAACGTAGGAATCATGAATACCCGTTACGCTTTTTAGGTCTGTTTCCATTTCGTTCAGTTTTGTCGGAATAGTTAGTGTTCATATCATGTGACCTCAACATGTGTCATGTGACACCTGGTCCCATCTCTTGATTTCCAGAGGTCCGTGTTTGTCCAATTTTTATAAGATTTGTATCTATATCTTGGACAGTCTAAAGATTTATACTTTGGTATCTGAATTTTTTATAACTGTACATATATGAGTAGTATAATAACATTATTATAGTATTGTACTGGACAATATGTTTCTGGGTAGTCAGTTAGACAGGTAGTTGGCGAAGTCCTCCGTACAGGAATATTTTATACATCTGTAATGGTCCTACCCCTGACTCTGATCCTAACCCAGGCCAAAATAACAAATGTTGCTGATTTGTCGTATATTACAAAATAACAAATGTTGCTGATTTGTCGTATATTACAAAATAACAAATGTTGCTGATTTGTCGTATATTACAAAATAACAAATGTTGCTGATTTGTCGTATATTACAAAATAACAAATGTTGCTGATTTGTCGTATATTACAAAATAACAAATGTTGCTGATTTGTCGTATATTACAAAATAACAAATGTTGCTGATTTGTCGTATATTACAAAATAACAAATTACTGATTTGTCGTATAAAAATAACAAATGTTGCTGATTTGTCGTATATTACAAAATAACAAATGTTGCTGATTTGTCGTATATTACAAAATAACAAATGTTGCTGATCTGTCGTATATTACAAAATAACAAATGTTGCTGATCTGTCGTATATTACGTACACACGCAATTCATTTATTATACATTTACTTCGAATTTGATATTTCGTGTTGCTCAACAACAAAGGTAAAAATGTGTAATCCAATATTATGTTTAAAAACCTATTTACCATTTTGCTGATACTAATATCATGAGTCGATTTAACACATTATAGATACAATTTCAGATTAGAAATAGGTAATATCATATAGTTGTATGCAATATCGACCGTAGTATACAGGTACCAACGTAAATAGTTCTGGTAATGTGAACCTGCTAATATGAAATGTATAATACAAATATCACCATGGCAATATTTTTATCTCACAATATACGAAACGACCTGGCTTTGCTGTTCCTACGTCATGATTGATGTTCCCGTGACAACAAATATGTCCAGTGTTTGAAATCAAGATCATCAGATGTACCTAAACCTCTTATACGTTTTCTTTTTCTGCATTATTATAAAACAAATTGTCTGTCTATTAAGGACAGATTCATAAATTGCATATATATTGTACGGAATTTCTTATTTGATTCGCTTCGCCCTGAAATGTCGTCATTCCATTGGGTATAATGAGCTACCTGACTGTCGTCCATGATTCTACGGACAGTCAGCAACAAAAAGGTAGATGGCAATTGCGGATGACATTATTCACGATTCTGTGTACAGTGGCAATTTAAGACAAAATAAAACAGTTGTTAGGTTTATATTACTGACCGTCTACGGAAATATGTCGGGTTGGTCAAATTAATGGAAGGCTCAGTTTAGCCTTGCCTTCCATGAACTTGATCAACCCGACATATTCCCCTGGACGGTCAGTAACAAACACAATAACTTTATATATATATATATATATATATATATATATAAATATCTGTGTGTGTATTTAATTGTTTTATTTTGTCGAGGACCATATTCTCATTTAGAAAATGTCCTCATTTGCCAACTGTACACAGAACGTGTTTCGTATCATCCATCATTGCCGTCTTTTTTTTTTGGGGGGGGGGGGTGCTACTGACTGCCCATAGAACCATAGGTGACAGTCAAGGCCCGAGGCAAAACATACATACATATATATATATATATATATATATATATATATATATATATATATATATATATATATATATATATATATATATATATATATATATATATATAATCATACGGTGGTTTGGGCATTATTGCAAGTGAGATCGTATTACTGAAGACTGAAGATCAATGGGCTCTTACACAAACATGTTGAGTGAAACATGGACCTGTGTGGTTAACGAATTAAAGAATCTATCCGTATTTTTTTCAAAAATAGTAACATTAACATTTTTTATAATTTTATATTGACTGAGATGTTAAGAAGAGTTTTATCCTAATTCCCAATACAGGGTTCTGTATACTTAATTCATGTAAACATAATTAAAGTGTATTGTTCATGTTATTATATAGTCATGTCCAAAATAGCATGCACATTTGTTCTTTCATTTTGGATGTTTAAACGTTAACATTGCAATAATTAGTTTACTTAACATACATTATGTTTAAAACATAAATTCAATACTTAATACTATTCCTTTTCGGTTATTCTGTCCGTATTTAATGTTTAAAAGTACCAAAAAATTAATTATTTACAATAGTAACCATAATAAAAAAAAATATGCAAGAAATTTACGTATAAAAGGAACTGAGTAAAAATGATACAAATGAAACTGAATTTCTTGTGAATACAAATTAAATAGTTTGGTTGAATCCTGAAGTAATTTCACAAAATGTGAATAATTTGATAACAAAAGAATGCCTGTAAAATGCCTTACAACAAACCTTGATATATTCAAGGTCCCAAACTTTAACTACTTTCGGTAAAATTTAACACCCGGGTATTAGTTAAGTATTTATTCTGAGCATAGCTGCGTCGTGTTGGCCATCGACCGAGCACATAAAAAACGTTGATAAACAACCAGTAATCCAGAAATACTCCGCAAGTCTTAATGTTTGAGACGAAGCAGTGCTTTCTATATACTTTGACTTGGTTTGGTCTTGAAATATGGTTAGCTGTAAAGTGAAATAATTAGGACGATTTTACGTAAACATTTTTATATTTTATTTTTAGTATTTCCACAGCGTCAGTGATGATGATGATGATGATGATAATAATAATAATAATAATAATAATAATAATAATAATAATAATAATAATTCTACAGAAATCAAAGTTTTTGCTTAAAATTTGGTTAGCACGGCACCTGGTGTACGTGGCCATAGTCAGAGCTGCCTTAGCCTTTAGTTAGCAATCCAACCAGTGATTCATAAAACTTGAAATATCGCTATTCTAATGAAATTAGAGGCCTAAATAGTAATCCAATAATCATGAACACCCGAGGAAATTAAAATCACAAATTCAGAAGATACTTATTTTTTATTACTGAAATATATGTATGCACATAATAATGGGGTGATGCTATATAAAGAACTCTAGATTTTATTTCTTTTTGGGGAAGGGGGGTGGTAAGTGAGTGTTAATAAGTTGAATTGACTTAGAATAAATGTATACAATACAAACAACCTACACATATGTACTTTGTTTAAAAACTTGAATCTTATAGATTTGTCATGTTGTAAATTTTGAATTTACTGGATAAATGTGCATACAAAATTTACAACATAACAGATTTATGATAGATTAAGATCAGAGCAAAGAAAATAGAAAGTGTCACCAAGAACTAGCGTAACTTGTATTGTTTCTGTTAAAATCTATAAAATTTCAAGTTTTTTGTTTTTAATAGCATAGACATATTACTGCATATATTGATTCTAAGTATTTACAACAAACACCCGCCTAGACCCCCAAATCTAGAGTTCTTCAGAGTTCCTTAAAGTTCTTCATTTTAACCACGAAATATTTTGTTATGGCCAAATGATGGGGTACGAGTTGGCAAATCGATGGGTACGAGTAAGCACACATTGAAAATGTATAAAATAAATTCGTATTCATAATTTTATTTTCAGATGATGTTATTATTGAGCATTATAACTTTGGTATTATGTTTATAATATTTTCTTAAAAACAATATGTAGCAGGTGTGCGTTGCGTTGCCCGGAAATTAGAAAAGGCATCCCTATCTACTCTCTTCATTATTGCAACATAGTTTTGAACATTTATACGTAGGGAGGCGTTGATTATAGTGTAGTTAGTCAAAGATTTCAAGAACATGAAAAAATATTGATATCTTATAAACTTAATATCAAAGATTAAGGTTTCAAAAACAAACGCTTATGAGGATCGTTTCTGTCATTAAGACTTCAGCAGTCTAGCTAGTATTTAGAATTGATTTATAATACCAAAACAAAGCAATAGCATCATACAAGGCCAACAAGTAATCGGTACGTGTCATTAACTCGTCTAAGAGTAGCCACTGCAATAAAACTTAACTTTTGAAGAGTTTAGAATTTACACGGTTCTATCCACTCAATATTACACGTATTTTCGCATCAACTCCACCAACAGTGTCAACGACCCCAGCGTTGTAAATATCATAATCATAATACCAAAGGGTCCTAACCCTGACTTCATCAGTTGAGCTGGAATTTAAAAAAAGATGTATCGTTCCAAAACAAAAAGTGGTAGCACATATTGCATATCTAACTTGGTGATTAGGCGACACTGGACATTAACGCTTCTAAATAAAAAAATAATAAGGTGGATCAATATTTGATGTGCAATCTTTGAACACATCGTACGAACATATTGACTGCTGTTTAATTGATAAAAATAGACATTGTTTTTACTATCTTGATGTACGAAAGTGTTTCAAATAAAAATCAGTGTCACTAAATATAAAAAAGTCACAGATACCAAAGTAATAGTCTTCGGGATGGCCAGAATACAATATACAAATCTGGTGAATATTGGACAAACACGGACCTCTGGAAATCTAGATGTGGATCAGGTACCATGGTGGAGTAAGATTCCCTTGATAACCGGTCATACCCGCCGCGAGTCCACAGTCAAATTCAAATGAAATAGATGAGGAAGAAATCCTTGTCACAATTGGTGCAGACGACTCAACATCCGGTGTCGAACAGGTAACTCAAAATTTCATTTAGTGAAACAAGTTCATAAAACCAACCGTAAAATTTGCGGAACCTTGACATCAAACGCGATATTGCCTGAGATCTTAAATTGTCAGTAAGTAATTAACTTCTGTATATAAACTGTTCATCATATACAGGCGATCACTGGGTATTGCTACTTAAGTATGCAAAACTGACGATTAGGAAGCGGAAATCGTCGCGTTTGTTGTATGGCCTGGTTGTTTGTCGTATAGCCTGGTCTATAAATGTCCAAATACGAAGCTTATGTGCTGGCTTCTGTTGTTTCTTTAATTTCTTGTTCGTTGGGATATATTGCATTGACATATGTATGAAATTGTCACTATCAATTGACAAAACGTCGTCGATATAGCTGAATGTCAAATTAAAGGCTACCGGCAATTTTTCCTTCTTTTGATTCAGAAGCGTTCTAATGAATTCTGCTTCATATGAATAAAGAAACAGATCCGCCAATAAAAGGGCATAATTGGTTCACATGGGAATGCCGACAGTTTCCTGAAAGACCTGTTTTCCAAACATTACTAATATATTTCAAATTCTAGCATCCTCTTTGTATCAACTTCAGTATTGTTTATGTGTTGAATCGGAGTGATGTTGGACGATATAAGTATAATGATAACCTTTGTCCAGCTATTTAAATTTTCGGATAAAACGTTAAGCTGTCCATGTTGCAAAGAGTATCTCTTTCAATTTTCAATATGGAATTGCTGTATGAAGAGTAGAAAAATCGTTTGTTTTACACTATGGATTTGAGAAAAATGAGTGTTTAAATTTTCTGAATGCTGCAGTTTAAAAGTCTTAAGTATCCACATCTAATTTGCATGTACTGTGTTGCTGAAGTTTCACCTTTAATGCTGTAAGTATTTTGGTGTGTCCTGCCATGTGCCGTTCTTTATATGTTTTTTATGAAGTTATTATTTACGTCATTATGCATTGACATCAAATTCTTATCAAAATATCTTTAAAGAATTGTCTCGTGTCTTTTCTATTCTGTAACATGGTTTATTGTCCACCCTGGGGCGGCTAGGGTCCTTTTATTGAGCAAGTTGGAATACGTTGTTAGCTTTAGACGAATGTCATTAAAAAAGGAAAACAATATCAGAATTAACTATATAATTACTAAACAAGACCATGCCGACTAAATATTAATTACAATATGTTACATTCAACAAATTCCAATGTAATACCAATGATTAATACCTGTTTTTCACATTGCAAAGCGCAGGAATCTATATATCAAATGTACAAAAATAATATCATTTTGTTCCACATTACCATTTTGATTGTGGGCTCACGGTGGATGTGACCGAATGACAAGGGATGCTTACTCATCCACGACACTTTATCCCAAACTTTGGTTTTTTGGAGTTTTTGGAGGTTTGTGTTTCTCCAATGTTCAACTGATGGTAAATACCTGGATATTTGGAACTTTTATGAATAAAACAAATCAGATACCAAAGGATAAATCCTCACGATGTCCAGGACACAAACTTATGCAATAATCCTCTATAAGAAGTACACGGACCTCTGGAAATCCAGAAATGGGATTATTTGTCATAGAGGGGGGGAAATCCCCTGTTTACTGGTTACACCCGCTGTGAGTGGTATGTATTTGGTACAGTATCCCCTGTTGAATGGTTACACCCGCCGTGAGTGGCATGTGTTTGGTAAGGTATTCCCTGTTGACCGGTTACACCCGCCGTGCGTGGTATGTATTTGGTAAAGTATCCCCTGGTGACCGGTTACACCCGCCGTGAGAGGTATGTATTTGGTAAAGTATCCCCTGTTGACCGGTTACACCCGCCGTGAGTGGTATGTATTTGGTAAAGTATCCCCTGGTGACCGGTTACACCCGCCGTGTATGTGGTATGGTACCGGTTACACCCGCCAGTATTCATTGGTGTATCGGTTGACCGGTTTAAACCCGCCGTGCGTGGTATGTATTTGGTAAAGTATCCCCTGTTGACCGGTCACCCTGTTGACCGTATTTGGTGCAGTATCCACTGGTGACCGGTTACACCCGCCGTGAGTGGTATGTATTTGGTGCAGTATCCACTGGTGACCGGTTACACCCGCCGTGAGTGGTATGTATTTGGTGCAGTATTCACTGGTGACCGGTTACACCCGCCGTGCGTGGTATGTATTTGGTGCAGTATCCCCTGTTGACCGGTTACACCCGCCGTGAGTGGTATGTATTTGGTGCAGTATCCCCTGTTGACCGGTTACACCCCCCGCCGTGCGTGGTATTTGTATTTGGTGACCGTTACACCCGCCGTGAGTGATGTATTTGGTTATCCCCTGCTGACCGCCCGCCGTGAGAGGTATGTATTTGGTAAAGTATCCCTGTTGACCCTGCTGCCGTGCGTGTATGTATTTGGTAAAGTATCCCCTGGTGACCGGTTACACCCGCCGTGAGAGGTATTTATTTGGTAAAGTATCCCCTGCTGACCGGTTACACCCGCCGTATGTGCTATGCATTTGGTACTGTAATTATGTTGGGAAAATTGTGTATTTGTAGTTATC
Organism: Atrina japonica; assembly: GCA_030159075.1. Classification (NCBI taxonomy): domain Eukaryota; kingdom Metazoa; phylum Mollusca; class Bivalvia; order Pterioida; family Pinnidae; genus Atrina; species Atrina japonica. The sequence continues at coordinate 1,308,527 of BROG01000068.1, read as the reverse complement.
CTCTTATATAATTGAGTTTTCATATCATTAAAAAGGAAGATACCACATCTATATGTAGTATCATGGGGAACAAAATTGATTTTGAAATAAATAATATGTGTAATAACACCAAGATAACTACTAATATTCTATTTCCAGACAAGAACTATCTCTGTCCCATATATCTCACTGGGAAGTAAATGATTAAAACAACGTCCGTCCGTCTTCCTGACTGGCTTCGTATTTGTCATTTTGTAACCTTCGATCGAGGCGTTCTTCACATGTTATTTTACAGCACAAGTATTTGCAAATCTGCAAGCCGGTGCAGTATATACATCAGCTTAAGAATGTTTTATCAACTTATCTTTCATACTAAAAATTTAAAATCATACACTGGACCCTCACATGATATTGTCATATTAAAGAGATAGGCTAGTTCTTCGAAGTAGGTGCATAGTTTGAATGTTCGACCTAGAGTTTGTTTTACAATTTTCATTTTCGTCGGATGAATTCCTCAAATTTTGGAGATTTGTTGTTTTTACCAAATATAACTCTTCTTTTCTAAGCATTTTCAACTTTCCTTTGTTTTACACATACACGTGGTGATGATAATAACAACAACCTTGATTTTGATTGGTTAGAATGTCATGTCATGTTTTAAAATGAAGAATAGATCAAAACCTATTCCTCAGATCAACATGTACATTTTTTATTTCTATACATGGGTTTCCAATACATAAGTCAGAACATATGAGTCAGGGGCTGAGAGAAGGGTCTTAAGGACAATTTGGGGGAACTTGTTATTTTTGTGTTTTCCGAAACTTGTACATACATTGCATCAGCGTCGGAATCAAATTGAAAGTGGGGGGGCTAAACCAACTTAAAACACATACACACGCCAGAAACGTCTATGTCCTATGTCTATATTTGCAAAAAAAGTGGGGGGGGGGGGCTAAGCCCCCCCTGGTTCCGACGCCTATGCATTGGACTTAAAAATATATTAGAATGATCGCAGGCTTGTATCTGGCATGAAAATTACGTCAGATGAAATTCCTTGTTCCTGGCATTCCACTGGTACGTCGTAAGGACCACAAAAAGTACCAAATTGCATTCTGGATGACACGGCGCCCCATATACAAAGGTGTGCTTCTGTCGAGTCTACTGGGAGCACAGACTCACAGAGATTGTTTGATGCTCCGCTGGTTGTCCTCAGTGACATAACTGACTTGTCATTTGTACTGTCTAAAGTTAATAAATTCTGGTATAGACATAATAATGCTTATGTACCAATAAAAATTATCAGATTTGACTTTGACATTTTTGACAGTTCATTTTCAAGTAATATACCATCCATTTTGTCTATGAGAGTGCTTATAATTGAAAATATATATTACTGGACCAACAATCCCGCCTTGAGTACCCCTTCCGTAGACAACGTAAAGAATTTTGGATTAAACAACATGCCATTGCATACCCCTATGGATGTAATGATAATATTCACAGTGTAGGCAGTCTGTCAAGCCCACTATGTTATTGTGATGGAACTTTTTTTATTCTAACGTACATCGTTCATACAACAGACCCAACATACATGATGTCACGTTTTCATCTCTTTCACCTTACGCTAACAAAAAAATGGGTCTTCATCACATCGCAGCAAACTTTATTCTGTTCTTTTACACTTCTTAATGAACCTTTTTCAGGAGGCAAGAATGAACTCCTACACGGATTCTTCAACCCCAGAATACACACTGAACTCCATTATAATGGACATCGCTTATCACAGACCTGCACGCGGTACAAACTATGACTTTTCTGAGCAGAAACGTCTTTTCCTTAAACTTAAATTTACAAATGAAGGTATAGACGCTTTAAACATTTGGCAATGTTTTAAATCACAAAAAAGTTCAGTACTGTGTTCCGCCAAATTTTAAATTAAAGACCACGTCTTGCATTTCATATAGCTATACACCTAGCATCGCATCCAAGCTATTCAATTACAAACGGGTTTTGCAGTGCCTAGACATCAACCATCTGCACAGCACCGTCATATGTTCATATGCATCATTACCCTATCTGGTATGTCATCACTGGCGATGTTTCTATTGTTGGGAACGAAAACCTCAAAAATCTTCTTTTAAATACCGCGAAGCCCGTACCATTAATTGACTTCAGAATATCAGTTTAGTTATGAATTCTGTCGAAGACTATGCCAGACGATGGTCCAAATATGAGGACGTGGAACCAAAAGCTAAATGATGATTGATAAAATATCGTATTCGAAAACTTACAGGAACTATGAAAACACGTTATCCCTCTGTATTTAGTGACCCGGAAGTAGTAACCGAGCTGGATATATTACATGACCATTATGTACCGGTCCCAGGAGACAAAACCTCAAATAACATAACTTTACTTGTAAGGCACATTACTATAATTGTTTAGTAGAAGAACTAGGGTTTAATATGAATTCTGGTTATCTTACATACACACGTATCTCACTTTTAAAGGACGAGATCCTTCAAAATCATGTATCCGTATTACGCTCTTTTGATGTACCTACAACCGATACTGCAGCCCTTTTCACAAAAAATCTTAAGATTATTCTTAAGATAAAATCTTACGAGTATCGTAAGATAAATCTTAAGTCATTTTCATAAAAGCTATCGTAAGATTTAATTTTCTCTTAAGATTTAATCGTAAGATAAAATCTTAAGTTTTTCTCTTACGATTAAAGTAAGCATAGCAACGACGTTTCACTTTCGATTCGCATACAATAAATTATATGTTTATAGGCTATGTTTTTGTTTATTAACATTTTAAATTCTATTTCGTAATTTAAACGTGTGTGTTGAGTAGGCTTCACGTTTGCGTTTTAGATATTCATACTGCCAGGTGTTCACTTTTAAATTCATAAATTTTAAATTTATCATTGAACTTTACCCAATTTAAAATTGTTTACAATATAAACAGTACTTCCTTCGTGAAATACCTAGTAGTAAATTTATTTATACGATATCGTGTGTTTATATTTTTAGATCTAATTGTATTTCATAAAAATTTGGTTTTTTACATTTATTTTACATATCCATTTAGATACACGATTATACTAAATTGTTATAGAATACAAGCCTTAGTGAGGATGTTATAGGTTAAAAAATTTTGAATAAATTGTGAAGCAATATTTCATTTGAGACTATGGGTCACGCACCTTTGAAAAAAATAAAGCTGGAAATTCGTAAGCTTCCAGACTCGATCTAACGACAAGTTCGGTGTCCCATTGTTAATCTCAAAGGGATTATTTTCACAGCAAACGGTCCTATAGGGTATCCTACCCTGGAGATGGTGTAGTTTTACAAGTTTTGAAGTTTTTAGACACTAAATTATGACCTGTTTGTCCTTCAAAGTATCACATCGCATTAGCGGATATAGAAAAATTTGTAAAAGTGGTGCCGATGGTGACATGGGATTATTACTTTTTAAAAAATGTCGTGTACAACTTTTATATCATGTATATCTCACCAGAGCTAAACCGAGAATTTAAAGGGGGGCATAAGTCTTGATATTGTTGCTGAACGGAGCGAGTCGGGAAAATTCTGTGTTTTTTTAGGAATCTAGAGAAATTGAAGGTTTTATACCTATTTTGTCAACTATAGGGATCGCATTTCGTAAGGGGATCGGGGTTTACGCTTCCAGAAAAAAAAAAGAAATTTAAAGTCCATAGACGCCTTTTTCTACATTCAGACGCGACAATATGGCCTTTGCCTGATAATCCGCTAATAAATCAAATTGATTATCGTTCTCAAAAGAAGAAAAAAATGTTAAATGTATATTAAAATCGGAGCAGAAATTCGACCAAGTAGTCTCAAGGATTTTTTTTATTTTTAACTAAGCTTTGAGAGCCCTACCGTCCCTCTAAATCCGCCGATGCAATTTAAATATTTCCTGGTAATGATGATGATAGATCTAGTAAACTCATCTTCATTTGAAACACCCCTTATCAGCTTGGATCGACCTGTTACATGACGTCAGAGTGCGTGACTTTAAGAACGCTAGGATTTGGTACAGATGTAAACAATAGTGGCAGGGCTAGCAAATTTTAATTTTCTTGACTAAATCTATTATTGTAGATCTATTAAAGGATTACAAAAGGTATGCATATGTTATCATATCATGACAACGATATAGGCCTAGATTTCTATTCTAGATCTAAACCATTTCTATTTTTCTGATTCACGGATTATGTGACGAGGACAGTACAATATGGTAGCCTAGATCTTTTGTAGTTTCAACACAAAGTAATCGATCTAGTCCTAGATTTATTAACCTACTAAATACAAAATGCCCTCAGGATATGGGGAGGAATTGCATGATATTTTCTGTGTGCCTTTCAATTAAATCTCTTGTTGTGTCTGCTAAGTTCACGATGCAGTGCCTCGGAAAAACCTAACGGCTGGTCAATATTTAGTGACTCGTCGATCTATCTATACTCACATTTTATTTGTCAAAAATACGTTCTCTGCGAATAGCTATTCTGTTAATCATATCAAACAACATATCAGTTCATCTTTTTTTTTCTATGGAGACACTTACGATTATATTGATAAAATCTTAAGAGTAAAAATTTCTCTTAAGTGTGGGTGATAGCTCTCTTAAAGTTACGACAAATTTTTATCTTAAGATTCACTTAAGATTTTTCATGAAAACCATAACAATCTTAATTTTACTCTTAAGAGTAAAAGTTATCTTAAGATTTTTTGTGAAAAGGGCTGCTGATTTGGACTTACCATATGTATATTGGATACCTAAACTTCATAAAACCCCATATAAACAAAGGTATATAGCAAGATCCAGCCAATGTTCTACCAAACCTTAATTTTTACTCCTTACCAAGATAATAGTGTGTTGACTGAGGCCAAAAAAATTAGTCCTGTGGGAATTTTCTGATGGAATATAGGGATATGCATTTTAATTTTCTACATATCGAAAGATTTCCAAAAATGTTTGGTGACCACCTGGCAAGTGCGTCATACCTGAGATATGACGTCATTAACAGAGGTACAGCGAATTCCTAGGTTTTCCTAGAAACTACGCTGGTCAGAATTGACGTAAAATTTAGCATAGGATATGATAGAAATACTAAATTCACCGGTAAACTTTCTGATTCAGACAAACATATGTATACTTTACTACTTTACAAAAAACTGTAAAAAAAAAACAACATTATTTAATATATATATATATATATATATATATATATATATATATATATATATATATATATATATATATATATATATATATATATATATATATATATATATATTAAAATGAGATAGAAACAAATATAACTTAAAAACTTTTGCCAACGAAAGGGGACGATTCAGGGTTTTCCCAATGGTGTTATTGTAATGAAACACAGGGACACACAAGAACCAAATTCCTGGGTCCTTCATTAAATTTGTGAGTTTCCAAGTCAATGAAATTCCAGAAAATACATAAAAACAAAGGCATATTTTCAGTCTCTGGTTGATAAAAAATTACTGATCTTTTGTGCATCATCAGGGGTTCATTGTGCAGTCATGTTTTGCGTCCTGAAAAGATTTTATGCGTCAGAGACACTGAAATCATGCATGTTTCAGCCGTAAAATCCACCGAAGTAACCATTATAATGTTTTAAAAAAGAATAAACAAATTTAAAGGCTAATCTCTGTTCAATACCTTGATTTTCATTTAAATAAATTCTTGCTAATATGTATTCTCGACACATCCTCGGACGTGTGCTGTCTTCCTGTGTGTGTGTGTGTGTCTCTCTCTCTCTCTCTCTCTCTGATATATAAATAATATATATTTAACTAATAAATATGATTAATAATTTATTAAATATAATTTTCACGGTTCAAAGTCGCCTCAATTTCCTCACCTATATTTACATTATTTATATTATAATGTACATGATATGTACAGAAATCAGCTATCTTACTGTTTCTTACGTACATATATAAACCTCACCAACTTTTTAAACTCCAAGAAATTCCAGAATGTACC
>BROG01000068.1:1212500-1300000 GCA_030159075.1 Atrina japonica | reverse complement strand
GGAACTCACGAGTTCAGCAGCACCTATATTTAGCCCTACATTTATACATGTAAATAGAAAACATCGAAGACCAAAGCAGAACAGTTACACTGCGATGTCAATTTCTAATATTATCAGACTAGAAGAAAGTCACTTCGACAACGATCGGGAAATCTCGTGGCGCTTGGTTTGTGACTTAAAATCCGTCATGCCCGCGATTACTGAAGTAGTGTCAAACATAGTACCATATAGTTATCTATATTGAAATACGCAGCATTCGATTGTAAGAATTTTAAAAGTTGTAAATGGAAACGAAAATGTTTTATTCCTCCAAAATGCATTCCAATCTACTCTGATAAAAATGCTAGATTTATAGGTAAATTATGCATCTTTATTGACAGTCACTTTAATTCACTCTCGAACAAAATTGTAGGCTATACAACTAAGTCGCCGTGCACCTTGAGTAAATTAGTCACCTAATCACATTAATATTTTGCCATGCTAAAAATAAATGTTTCCTTTTCGTGTAAAAACAATAAGTATGTAACATGCATATGTTTTTTTTTTCAAATTAGGATACATAGAGCAACATAAATAATAAAATTCGAGGTGCTAGACCAGAGAAGTAATCACTCGTGAATTTACATAGGCCTTCATAGACACAAAGGAAGCAGGAAACAAAACAAGCCGTTACCGGATATCCCTATTATGATCAATAATTAACACCTTTACTGTTAAAGAGGGCAGATGTAATTTAGTTCTAAAAAATAAGACCAGGTACATATCATTCGGACGGCAAAAACTTTCCTATATTATGTTCTCTGTATTTTATTCTGTTTAAATCTAAATTTGTGGGCATTTTTGGTACGTAGGTAAATTACCGATAATGAGCATAGCTAAACATATCGATGATTTGATATGTCAATGGATTAAAATAGTGGAATCCAAGATACTATCCGACAGAGATATACAACAGTACTGGTTAGTACATCATCATCAACACATTTATCATTTTTTGTCCAAATTACATTTTCTATATAATTATTATAGACGTATGTATCGCTCAGGAAAATAACTTTTTAATCTGATATCAAATATTTCTACGGCTTTGGAATAAGTCAAATTTACGCCGCCGATATCTGTGTCCAAAAAAAAAATAATAAAAAGTACGGCTTGGTTTAGAGTAGGTGTCCCGAGTGTTTTGGACATCGAATCCATTTATTTCATATCAAAATAAATCTTTTGACATCTTTGATAAAATGCAGTTTTTATGACATAGATCTATATGAATTGTTTTAGAATATATTTAGCTCGTGTCTTTAAGAAAGTACAAGTATTTAGATATAGGACCTATGTTGTTTTGAAATAAGTCATACTCGCAATATTTTCTGACAAAAATGCGAACCAGAGGTAAAAAGGGATTATTATCAGCATAAACATCGTTTTCCATTAAAATCAGTGTGATTAAAAAAGTAACAGTTTCATAGATTTTATGTGTAAGACAGTTATAAATGGTTTGTCGATTTTATATTTTGAACTGAAATACATCAATATCACATCAAATAAACAGTAGACTTTCCATGTATATATTTATCTTAAATTAATTTGTATTTTTTATTGGTGTCGCTCATCATGATTATCAGGGAAATTTTAAGTTCTGGATGACAGATTCCAGTAGGGATATTGTCATCCCCTCCGTACAGCTACATATATCCACACATTAGTATTATACACAGGCGGCGCATCAGTGGGATTATATTTTATTACCCTTTAATACTTTCAGAACATTTGTCGGTCTCAGGGTTCACTTCAAAGAGCACGGTGGTGTCCGGAAGACCCCTACCGAGACGTCATGTATTTATTCTCACAAATTACCGTGAAATGTAAAAACAACATGCAACTGGATTTTAACTGGCAAAATATCGTAACCGGTAAAGCTCTATCTAGAGCTAGTTTTAAATTTACAACATAAGTAGTTATGACTACATAAATAGTATATTGATAGACAGTGAATTGTAAACATTGATAATTAAGACGGTAGATCTCGGCCTTACTACATTTATTTTATTGTAGACGATAGGCCTATTTAAGTCGATGGTAATCATTGAATTTTAAAGAGATAAAGATATATATATATATATTACATAGTTATACATTGAAAAGGTACTGCAGGTTAATTTCAGTAAATGGTAATGCTATCTCCAGTGTTCCTAAACAAGCAAAACCCTGCTCAAATCACACATTTGTATATAATATGCACAATAACTAAACACTCTACGGATGTAATATCATGTATATCTTTAGTTTGTGTTGATAACATGTAAATGATGCCAAACTTTGACAACATTTATTATGTTGTTATATCTGTTATAGATTTATGGTCTCAATTTCCTTTGCGACAGTGTCGTATCCTTACTTCACCTCAGAAGCTACACGTGCGTCCTTATCATTTAAAGATTTCTTTTCAAGACAAGTGTTCGATTATGCACATATGTGTTTGTGTATATAACTCTTTTTCGAAACTTTTCAAAAATCGAAAACTGCCGCGCAAGGTTAAGGTAAAGATGAACGATACAGATTCTAGTTTCTGATGAAGATTTCGCAGCGTGATGCCGAATGATTTGAAATCTCAACAGTTTTTGATTACGCAGCATCTAAAAATACTATTGAATCCTATTATTTCAACACAGAAATCCATTAGTACTGACTTTTACACCGAATGTGAGGGGTTTCCATGGAAATTTACGAATTGTGTGACATGCTGACTCCTTCCAGACATTTGGTCCCATCTCGTTTGGATTTTGCAATTGTACTTCGTGATAAGACCGTTGTTATAATCTATCTTTTTCTCGGGTTTGACCTTTTCATCGAACTTTCCGTCGGACATTTGTGGATGATGTGACGTGCTGGCAGGGGTGCTGACTCCATCCATTGTCACATCCATACTGGGATCCGGAATTGTTCTTCGTGTTGATGCCGCTGTTATATCTATCTTTGTCACGGGGCTTGATTTTTTCACTGAACTCGAGAAATTTCCATAGAACATTTGCGATGGGTGTTGCATGCTAACAGGGAATATTGGTTCCTTGTGAACACCTGGTCTTATCCCGTTTGAGATTCGCAATTGGTACTCGTTTTGAGACCGTTGCTATATCTAATTTGTCGTATTCAGGTGGAGTGGGAGTTTCGAATATTCATTGTTACTTCTGCATTGTACTTGTGTACTCAGTACAATATTTACACTTAAGATCACAACTTATAAATCAACATAGGTTCAAAAACATAAAAAGAAGAAAAAAACAAACAAAACAAAAACGAACAAAAAAAACCAAAAAAAAACAAGTGAAGAATATCAAACTACTCCTAAAACACACTAAATTAATTTATATAGCAGTTTTTGACAAGTCCTTTACACCTATATTTTATGCCATGCATTTTTAATCTCAAAGTACAAAACCACCTCTCTAACCACACCAGTTTAAGTCAATCAGTCAAATTGTCTTAATAGCGAGATTCCACTGTAACGTATCACTGATAAGACCACTTGGAGTGAGTCAGTTAAGTGGTCTTAATAGCGAGGTCCCACTGTAACATCTCACTAATCAGATCACTTGGAGTCAGTCCGTTAGGTTGTCTCAAGAGCGAGGTTCCACTGTAGCATTTCACTAATAAGACCATTTGGAGTCAGTCAGTTAGGTTGTCTCAAGAGCGAGGTTCCACTGTAGCATTTCACTAATAAGACCATTTGGAGTCAGTCAGTTAGGTTGTCTCAAGAGCGAGGTTCCACTGTAGCATCTCACTAATAAGACCATTTGGAGTCAGTCAGTTAGGTTGTCTCAAGAGCGAGGTTCCACTGTAGCATCTCACTAATAAGACCATTTGGAGTCAGTCAGTTAGGTTGTCTTAATAGCGCGGTTCCATGGTAATACCTCACTAATAAGACCACTTTGAGTCAATCAGTCTTAATAGCGCGGTTCCATGGTAATACCTCACTAATAAGACCACTTTGAGTCAATCAGTCTTAATAGCGCGGTTCCATGGTAATACCTCACTAATAAGACCACTTTGAGTCAATCAGTCTTAATTGCGCGGTTCCATGGTAATACCTCACTAATAAGACCACTTTGAGTCAATCAGTCTTAATAGCGCGGTTCCATGGTAATACCTCACTAATAAGACCACTTTGAGTCAATCAGTCTTAATAGGGAGGTCCCACTGTAACACCTCATTAATCAGACCACTTGGAATCAGTCAGTTAGGCGGTCTTAATAGCGAGGTTCCACTGTAACACCTCATTAATCAGACCACTTGGAGTCAGTCAGTTAGGTGGTCTTAATAGCAAAGTTCCATTGTAACACCTCACTAATAAGACCACTTGGAGTCAGTCAGTTAGGTGGTCTTAATAGCAAAGTTCCATTGTAACACCTCACTAATAAGACCACTTGGAGTCAGTCAGTTAGGTGGTCTTAATAGCAAAGTTCCATGGTAACACCTCACTAATAAGACCACTTGGAGTCAGTCAGTTAGGTTGTCTTAATAGCGCGGTTCCATGGTAACACATCACTAATAAGACCACTTGGAGTCAGGCAATAAGGTGGTCTTAATAGCGAAGTTCCATTGTATTTACATAATTACGTGTGATAAGAAAAATTCAATTTTGATATATTCCAGTCAATGAGATGTGCGATTAACTTCCCTACTGCAATTGTGCCTTGACTCAAACGTAGGAGAGTCTGTATGCTGACAACCTGGGTTTGTTTAACCTGAGAATGAGACGTGAACGTGAAATAATAGTTATGATCGTTATATTTCTAGTTAAAGTGCACATTTTACACAGAAGATATTTTTGTTAAATCTTTCATGTGGATACACACAAAATACTTTTTCACAGATACAGAGTTATAAAATATTAAATTGTTTTTCTGGTACAATATTCTCGATTGCTACAACTCTTTATATATATATATATATATATATATATATATATATATATATATATATATATATATATATATATATATATATATATATATAAGTAGTGTTTTCTGATCCTACTCACGGTGTCTCCGTGGAAATGTTGATGCGATCAATATTTTCTCACATAAATCATATATACACATGCGCCTTAACATGTTGTTAGTAAAGTAAAAAACTGCACTAAACTCGACACATTAGTTTGCACTGCAATAATCATGTTTCTAGCTATTAATGACTTTACAACAAAATCAAGTGACGTTCACAAGTTGACTTCAAATTTCTAAACAGAAGATAAATGACATATTGTGATTATTTCTTATATGACTGCAGATTAAACGGGCGACCCTCTCCTTGTCAATTAGTTAATGGTGCCTGCCTCGACCCTCGCCTTGTCAATTAGTTAATGGTGCCTGCCTGAGACCCAACCACTCTTGGGACAACTAAAATATCTCGACAATAAAACTACTTCTTTCGCTGTTTTGGTAGTCAAACTTGAAAATCGATTTAAGATGCCATGTCTTTCGGTATTGCATTACAACTTCATTTCGTTTATATCTCGATGGATTTAATGACAATCCAATGATTTCCGAAACCGTCAAGTAGGATGCCAAATATGTTCTTTTACAAGGTAAATGCGTTTGTTTTGTAATGACAGGATGTTCATTATGTATTCCGATGACAAATGTCAAACTTCTTCTACCATTTCACCTTCTTGTTCTCTTTCAATATCATTGAAAAGCTTGCGAACTTCATATTATCAACATTCATATAAAATTAATAAAGATAAGTTGTCAACAGTTTCATGAAATTACACTGAAACAAGTAAAATGTTTAGTCGTCCGAAATAGAGTAGAAGCAATAATGTTTCATCAGGAACCTATGTGAATCCAAGAAATTTCACTAACGTGTTTTGTTGGGTTTCTTCTTCACGTCTACATGGTTATTTAACCAACATAAATTGACAAAGTGTCATACCACCTATCTTTACATTCTGATATGTCACACTTAACGCGAAATTGAAACACAATTTTCATCTTGCGAATTCGTGAATGATACAATGATAATCCGATGTGCTGAATATCTTGGATTCCTCGGTACATATTTTATCGTGACAAATTAATTTATTCTGAAATGCAATAATTTCCCCATAAATATAGTGGTCCTGGCGGAATTTAAGTTTCACAGCTTCTTCCTAGATGCCTACACAATAATTAGTTTTTAATTTTCAAGGAGAAAAAATTGAGTGTTGTCCATGAATAGACAAATAAATAGTAATTGAATTCTAAGCAGGCTATTATCAATAGAGCGCCGTCTTGTTATCCAGGAAGTAAGCAATACCGAAAAAAATTCGCAACTCAGTTAAAATATGACCAGACTCGGATCATCCTGGGAGTAGGGATTCGCAATTGGTCTTTATGTAGAGACTATTTGTATATCTAATTTGTCGTATTCTAATGGACTTGGAGTTTCTATTATCCATTGTTACTTCCTTGTGTTTAGTTTTTTTTTCTGATTAGTAAAATGTTTCGTGCAAACGAAAGGTCAACGGTACACATCCGGATCGCTAGTGACTGGATACTTCCAAATAAATAGTCATAGTAAATGTCGCTAGAATTTAGGTTCAAATGAAAACACAACGATTACCTTGTATAGGAACGTTGTATATTTCATCGTGATCAGAAATATTCAGTGATTTAAAGTTAAGTGAATAATATATTTGTACAGAGTATTACTTTCCTTAATTGGCATTACATATCACGTCTTATTTATAAACTTAATTTACTTGTTTTATTCGTGCTAATGATATAATTTTAATACTTAGAATTTCACATTAAGCAGACTAATCCGATTTCTTTCCTATATGATGATATTTGAACTTATTTCCTATTAGCAACTTATCCCTGTCAATTATATAACACTGTATGACAACTATATCTGCCATATATGTCAATTCCGAAAGAAAATTCAGTTTTGGCAACCGAAGAGGTGTTTCCGAGTTTGGGAATGTATATTTCATGCCAATATCCGGAGATGTCATCCGTCAAAGAAGTGGGATAGCCAGCTGGGATTAAATGAAGAGTGTACCAACCGTTGATATAATACGGAGAAGACTTAACATTGTCCACAGGGAAGCTATTATTATTTGTGTTGACTCAGAGACAACAAAAGGCAAACCATATACATATATATACATATCATCATTGCTTAAAACATACAAGTTTTAGTTTCCAGTTTTCCCAGGATAATTTTTTCAATATAAACGTGTGAGGGTAAATCGAAGGGGGATCATTACAGTAGACAAATAATTATAGCACATACCATCCGATTGCATGCGCGTAGAAATAAGATTGTGTGAGACCACCAACAGCACGCAAAAAGAACGTTTCTATGAATATAAATTAAAAGTTTTAGGTAGATAGATAGATAGATAACTAAATAAAGAGATAATTAAATAGATAGATAAATGTTTGGATGGATGGATTGGTGGTTAGGTGGATAGATAGATAGATAGATAGATAGATAGATAAGATAATGAAAATAGAAGAAAATATAAAAAGATAGAAATGACAACTAGGAATTATGTCATTTCAGCTTATAAGAACAACGAAATTAATTCTTTAAACATCTGAAAGTTGAAATTAAGATTAAGCATGTCTTTAATTGTATCAATTCACACCAAAATTTATAGATGATGCACGTTACAGAAGCATACATTGCTTAACCAAATTTGTGAACACGATATAATTTGTGAAATTAATTCAACTATGTTAAGTTTTACCATTAATGTTTGATACGGTTTAAGATGGTAAGCTGTGAGAGTCAATTTCACAGTTGAAAGCTTATCCATTTAACACATAATGTTACTTTATGTTCACAAATCATTTATATTTTCCAAACAGAGAACTTTTGCTTAAAAAGTTAATTCTAGCATGGAGAATAAATTAAAGTTAAAAGTAACACTTGTTTTGTATATTACAATACTTTGCCAGAGAACATATAGACAATAAGACAAACTATATAATAGTGTGGGGAGTCGCTTATTATATACCAAATGCTGTATGGAACAATGTTAACTTGAACTAGTTAAATTGTTCTCGTTGATGACGACATCCCCACTGACAGAATTTAGATCAGACATGCGATGCCTGCATATTGCAGGAACACGTAAATATTGCATCTGACGATAATGTGTGAAATAAACTAATGTATCCCACGGATGACAATATTAATACATATGTCAATGCGATATATCCCAGCAAACTAGAAATTAAAAATACAACAGAATCAAGCACACACGCTTCATACTTAGACATTTTACTTAATATAAACACAGACGGGAAATTAGCAACTAAGCTATACGACAAACGCGACGAGTTCGGCTTTCCCATCGTAAATTTTCCACATTTAAGTAGTAATATCCCTCAGTCACCCGCATATGGAGTTTATATTTCACAAATGATCCGATATGCCAGGGCGTGTACAACATATGAAGATTTCATATACAGAGGTAAAACTACTCACTGACAAATTATTGACACAGGGATATCGAAAACCGCGTTTAATGTCAACGTTCCGCAAATTTTACGGTCGGTATAATAGTCTTGTTTGCGACTACTCTGTTTCACTAAGTGAAATGTTGAGTTGCCTTTTCGTTGGCGGTTGTTGAGACGTCTGTACCAATTGTGACGAGGTACACTCCTCACGTGTTTCATTGGACTTGACTGTGGACTCACGGCGGGTGTGACCGGTCGACAGGGGATGCTTACTCCTCCGTGGCACCTGATCCCACCTCTTGGTTTCCAGAGGTCCGTGTTTGTCCATTTTTGCCGGATTTGTATCTATGTCCTGGACATTCTATTGATTTATACTTTGGTATCTGAAATTTTATATATACAGAAGGAAAGCATAATTATGTGTAAAAATATATACAAACTAATTAAAAGGCAGTCTTGTTGTATTGTAAAGCAATAAAAAATGACAACAACCACTGTAATACACAGTATTAAATACAATAAATATAAATACACATCCGCAAACATAAAAGCAGCGATATATATATATATATATATATATATATATATATATATATATATATATATATATATATATATATATATATATATATATATATATATATATATATATATGTCTCATGTTAAAAACAACATTTAATGAATTACTAAGGACAGGTAAATATCAATATCGATATAACTAAAGTTTTAAATCAGTCATACATCTTCAAATTTTACTTTATACAGTAAAACCTGTTATAGGGGCCACCTCTATATAAGGATTACCTGTTTATAAAGGCCAGTTTTTTCAAGTCCCTTGACTGCATACTTCAACTAAATTGAACCTGTGTATAAGGGTCACCTGCACATAAAGGTCGATATTTTCTGGTCCCTTGGCTGGCCCCTATATACAGGTTTCACTGTATATGTAAAATAACAAGAAATAGTTTATCACCCATAACATTTACGATGATCAGATTTAGTTCTCCAGACAAGTGTCATGGTATCCTTAGTACTATTCCTCTGTATTTAAGTGCCTGTATTATTTAAATCACGTTAGCCCAAGTTTTTGAACACGCGATCGTTCATGGCGCCTAAAAGCTTCCCTCCCTCTTACCTTCAATAAACATGCTTTTTAAGCGGTTATGGACTCTTAACACATTTTATATAAATAAACTCTAGCAAACTTTTTCCTACACCCTGATATATGCTGACACAATGTGACGAACTACATTAACCCAATCCATATTCTCTCTCTCTCTCTCTCTCTCTCTCTCTCTCTCTCTCTCTCTCTCTCTCTCTCTCTCTCTCTCTCTCTCTCTCTCTCTCTCAAAAGCGACATAATTAATGTCACACGGGGCGAATGATTTAATGAGTGTATTTAACATATTTCAGTTGTTTGTATATCTTGTGTTGGTTGTATTGTAAAAGTTGAAAATAATAATAATAATAATAATAATAATAATAATAATAATAATAATGATAATGATAATATTTTCTATGTTTCTATGTTTTCTATACAGCTATTGTAGACACTACTAGATAATGAAAGAATCGTGTTTTTTACTGTTTAGTTGGTCACACAAATAGAATTATCTGCCTGACACTTCTTGTTTGTAATTTTATCTAAGTGTCTTTATACCTAGACGTGTCTTACGCGTAATTAAAGGCACATTAGACGTAAGTAAACCATTTACGACATAAAATTATATGTCAATCCGTGCTATTGATCCACTCTTTAACTCAAATAAACCTTTAAACAAAGTTCACATGACAAAACTCCGTGCATATGCATGTACATAATACATGTAACGGAATACATAGATAAAATGTTATATTAGGAATGAATTATTTATGTATATATTATCAGACTGGAAATGATACTTGGAAGTTAGTATATATAAAAGATAATAGAGACACGGATATCTCATTTGTGTTATTTCTACCTTTACATTTATTCACTAAAATTTTGGTAGCTTTGTTAAAACATGACCATGGTCTTCAGTATTTAGCATGGAAGTGAGATTTTATGCGTTAGACAGGATATTTAAACTAAAATATGCGCCTCACAGACAATATTAGGAAATCTAACCTGATTTGAAACCGTCATGCTTTTGCTAACTGTAGCGAGAAAAATTTAATCGATTTTATTTTTCGTTGAACTCTGCAGCAAGAGATTTGAAGTATCAACTATCCATTAATGCTAGTTAATGGACTTTTCTTTTTCACCTAGGAAAGATGAACAAGGAAGATTTTTAGTCATATTACTATGATACGCTTTCCAATTTCCATACAGTATTTACCATAACAACTTATTTTGATATGTTTTAGAAATAGAAATGACTGATTTATGCGCTGTGAATGCATATAGTACAAACGTGCAATTGTTTTTAACAACAAAACCATAACATGATAACTCTCAGTACAAACTGTCTCATTCATCACAATCATTTGCATCAAATACAAGTATTATAAAGCTTGCATGAATATATTTGTACATTCCAATCTTTTGTCTCAGATTATATGTATTCTAAAGCTAATATGATTTGAACATTCCAATTTTGAATTTTTCTTCATAATAAAGTCCAGTGAAAGAAAGGTAGAATATAGAAGATATAGATAAAGACATATCTCAGATACCAAAGAATAAAATTCCGGAATAAATATGGGGAATAATTGTGGTTTTGTAATTTTGATTTTCTCTCTTTTTCATTAGTTTCTTCATATGTTGAAATTAGAACCGGACTGTCGCTTCAAGTCTCCTGTAAAGTTCAATAAATCATATTATAACAATTTTAAGATGTCAACTTATTGAGTAGTTGGTCCATTTTATCACAACAAAGTGTTGGATTTATTTTAATAATATATGTGATAAAATTTACTTCAACACAACAAAAGGTGACACAAAATATTGGTTTATCTGTTGTTGTCCTGAGACGCATCAGAACGTATCCGACCTTCGATTATTTCGCACATAGCGCGCTCGGCAATCATTAGCACATACATGTTTCCCAAAAGATTAATGTATGATTTCTTGTCGGCATACGCTAAAACAGACGGTTGGTTATTGCCTAAGTGCACAAGGAAAGTATAATTTAAAGATTTTGACATTTTTCAGAATGACAGAGTTTCGTAAATATCAAAAGAAGAGAAGACGTTTCATTGTATGTACACTGTCTGTTTGTCTAACAATATGCTAGAATTTATCTGTGTGTTGTGCAGACTTAAGATAAGGGCATTACAGAAAAATGCTGGGACCATGTTTCTGAATTTTCTTTTGTTGGAATTTTAGCTTTGTCAGTAATCGGGTTAGTAAAGTCCGTGACTTTATTCGATATTTGTAAAATGTTTTATTAGAACTAATTCTAGTCTAATCATTTCTTAGGAATATTTTGATTTGTCCGGACCTCTCTTGACAGGATCTGTTAACTACAAAATATCGTGTCAGCGCGATAACTTGAACCATTATCGATCGGTACATTTCAGGAAATATTACGTGATCAAGGATATAGTATATTTGGCAAGAATATAAATTTAATAATAAATTTTAATTCCATGTTTGTAGATCATGTTACTTTCCATGTTTGTATGTCTTTAATAAGTCTTTATTTAGGAATGCGTGTTTTCGCTTTCGTGATATCAGTTTATTAATAAACTTAACCAGGGTATTAAAACAATGGAACACCAAGTGTAGTTAGAAATAATAAGTGTGTATTAAGTTTATAAAACATGATAGTATACAATCTTGTATATTTGATAGTGAGACATGTAAACAGAGCATGTATATACAGGTTAAAGATGGGTAGCATTGGGATTGAATTTTGAACTTATGTACCCATATCGTATAGCAAAATATTATTGTCTATAAACGTATAATTGTGGTTGTTATCGAAGAAGTTTTATATTGCATGGTAAGGGTATTAGAAAAATATTTCTTACTATTTCATGTGAAAAGGTAAAAGAAAACTAGTATCTGTAGTTTTAACAACTGCTTGTAAATACTTTTTAATTTGTTATTCGGATAGGATAGGTATTTGTTAATAACTGTTTTTAAATACGCTTTAATTTGTCATTCAGATAGTTATTTGTTTGATATTGACTCTAAACAAATGGACACAGGAGTGAGTAAATAGATATGAAATTGAATTCTAACAGGCAATAAATACGTAGTATTCGGAGACCTAGCCTGTCAGCAAATTGTCAGGATTTCCATGGATACCAAATATGTCCCTTTATTTGCTAACCTGGTTCTATATACATTTCAAGTAGACTTTATTTAGAAGCTTCTGAGTTGGAAGAAGGAAAGACTTGTTTTTTGCCCAATGTCACATTTTGATATATTGAATTCAATATTGAATATTGAGTTTTGTCAGTTTTTGGGGACGATCATTCGATTTTGAGTAAAGGGGTGTTAGGTATATATTGGAAATTTTGCCTTTAAAATCTTGACATAAATAATCTAGAAAGAAAAGGATAATCTGACTGGTGCTAAAGATATCAAAAGATATAGTAAAGATATCTTTTAAAAAGACTGCCTGCTGGTTTTGCTGGCCATTTTGGATTAATATATCACCCAAAGTCTTAGAAAAGAGTCCTTAGGACAATTTGGGGAAAATTGTCATTTTATGTTTTCAGAAACATATATTGATTTGAAAGATAAATCATGAGAATGATCCCAGGCGAAAGCAACTCTTTTGGTTTCTAAAATATACAAAATTAAAAATATTACGTTAGACGACGGAATTCATTTTTTCTTGCATTTCATTGGTTATGTTGTATGGTCCCTTCTCTCAGCCGCTGACTCATGTAAAGACATAATGCATGGATATTAACGAATTTTCGTTGCCGACTTAATACAGTTATCATCTCCATCCGTTCTATTCACACATTTTTAAGATCACTGAATTTTTATTGATTGTAAGAATGCAGAAATGACACTCCTTAAGGCAAATCCACCACAAAGAAGGAGAAAAACACATATTACTTGTACTATCAACATAGACATGCCAACTGTTAATTACTTTACAAATCCAATCCCTTCTATCACAAAAGTGGTGTAAAACAAAACTTTGTATGTAAAGTACATGCATCTAGTGACGTTTGCATCCTCTCTAAATTTGGGGATTTTATATAAGATTGATGTAAACATTTTCGACATAATAACAAGGCGATAATTGAAGTACGCAATGTTATTGAATGGTATATAAATATGCTTTAAAATTGACGTACATAAGATATTTGAACTACTTGAGTTGTTTTTACCTGTCAATTTCATTTTCAATTGTCGTAAATAAAATACTTGAATTAGTTTACCTGTATGACCTGGCAATCTCCGTTTGACTGACCTATATCAGATACTTGAATTAATTGTCCTCAATGAACTGGCAATCTCCATTCTGATTGGCCTCAATCGGATGCTTAAATTGGTTGACCTGTATGATCTGGCAATTTCCGTTTTGATCGAACTAAATCGGATAGTTGAATTTGTTGACCTGTATGACCTGATAATCTCCGTTTTGATTGACCTAGATCAGGTACGTGAATAATTTGACCGGTATGACCTGGCAATCTCCCTTTTGATCGACCTAAATCGGATAGTTGAATTTGTTGACCTGTATGACCTGATAATCTCCGTTTTGATTGACCTAGATCAGGTACGTGAATAAGTTGACCTGTATGACCTGGCAATCTCCGTTTTGATCGACCTAAATCGGATAGTTGAATTTGTTGACCTGTATGACCTGGTAGTCTCCGTTTTGATTGACGTAAATCATATACGTGAATAAGTTGACCAGTATGGCCTGGCAATCTACGTTTTGATCGACCTAAATCAGATACTTGAAATATAGTTGCTCTATATATCTGGCAATCTCAGTTTAGATTGAACTTAATCGTACAGTTGAATTATTTGACCTATATTACCTGGAGGTCTCGGTCTAGATTTGCCTAAATAAGAATAACTAGGAATTAATTGACCGTAATTTGTTTTTCAAAATGTCTCAGTTATGTTGAATTGAGTATTGATTATGTCACAATGCCATGTAACTGCCATAACTGAGACATTTCACATTCACTTGACTTATCTCGATAATTTTTTTATCAACATTTCTTGTTTGTATTTCGTCTTGTTGCTTTGTCATTCTCTCTCTCTCTCTCTCTCTCTCTCTCTCTCTCTCTCTCTCTCTCTCTCTCTCTCTCTCTCTCTCTCTCTCTCTCTCTCTCTCTCTCATTAGTATAAATCTCTGACAGGCTTCCCGGTAAATTGTTTTATCGTAATTGTTGAATCTTCAACTGACAAATAAATACCTTCCATAAGTTAGTCGTTGCAAAAGTAATTATTTTGAAATTGAAGATCAGCCTGTTTCCCCGGATAAAAAGGAACTTCTTTATCATGCGAATTCTACTGCCTGCATGTTTATGTGAGATTTAAAATGACATTAATCTTGACTTGCGGGGTTTTGGAATAACGACAGCAGTAACGCCAATAAAATTATTTTACAGTGTTATATAGTATGCTCTGATTTGTCCCGAAGATACGACGATGGTACACGCAAGATTTCAATTCAAACATTATTATCACTTTCTTGATGCACCTGCCAACTTTCTGTCCAGGCGATTTTGTCGATGTCCAGGCGTGATTCTGTTAGCGATCTAACAGTAAACTAATATGCCTATACGATCGCAGTATTTGCTTTTCAGCAGTGACCCGTTATTCGCTAGGAGAAAAAATTGGAAACTCCACGGGGTGGTATTGATTTGAAGAGTTGATGTATTGTTCGTGAATAAGAAATTTAATATCGACAAACATGATGTAGAGAAATACGTGTGAGCAACACGATATCATGTCGATCTGTCAGAAAATGGTCGCTAAATTTAAGGTGCAAATTAACACCTTAGAGGTTCATATTATCATCATCTCTGTATGCATTTTTATCAATCGGACACAACAATAACCATTGACCAATGTTTCAATCAAACAGTATTTGATTGTTTTTCGACCTCTCATCATCACTCATTCGTTCAGACCTCTTAACTCTATATCTTTTTGCGACTGATAATCTCGACGCAAAGACGATTTTTGTCATACAGATACATATTCTTCTGAAATAATACAAAAGCAACAAATTAATACTATTTGAGAGCGAGAAGTTATAAGCAGCATATTATTCCATTCGCAATTGTGTAAATTAAGATACGCGGGAAATTGACAACAGCTAGAAAATAAAAACAGACAAAAACAATAATAAAATGAAAAAGCAACAAAATTAAAACAAAAGCAATAATGAAATAAAAAATAACAATAACAAAATAAAAAATAGAAAAAAACTATATTAAAATTAAGAAAAAATAATGACAGCGACAAAATAAAAATAGACAAAAGCAATACTAAAGTAAAACATAACAACAACAACAAAATTAAAACAAGACAAAAACAATAATAAAATAGAAAAACAACAACAAAATAAAAATTGACAAAAACAAAAATAAAATAAAAAAATTAATAACAGCGTCAGTCTAAAAATGAACAAAAGCAACAATAAAGTAAAACATAACAACAACAACAACAAAATTAAAACAAAAACAATAATAGAATAAACAACAACAACAACAACAACAAAATAAAAACAGACAAAAACAGTAATAAAGTGAAAAATAACAGCAACAAAATAGACAAAAACAACAATGAAATAAGAATAACAACAGCAACAAAATAAAAATAGACAAAAACAATAAAAGATAAAAATAACAACAGCAACAAAGATGCTATACTGACAAAAACAATAAAGTACAAAATAACATCAGCAAAAAATAGAAATACACAATAACAATAAAAATATAAAAATAACAACAGCAACAGAATTTTAAAAAACAATAATAAAGTAAAAAATTAAGACCAGCAACAGAAAAAGAAAAACACAATAAGAATAAAATATAAAAATATAAAAATAACAATAGCAACAGAATTAAAAACAATAAAACGAAAAATAACAACAACAACAACAAAATAATGATACACAAAAACAATAAAATAAAAAATATCAACAGCAACAAAATAAAAATAGACAAAAACAATAATGGAATAAAAATAACAACAACAACAAAATAAAAATAGACAAAAAACAATAAT
The DNA here is from genome assembly GCA_030159075.1 of Atrina japonica. NCBI lineage: Eukaryota > Metazoa > Mollusca > Bivalvia > Pterioida > Pinnidae > Atrina > Atrina japonica. Next base: position 1,283,404 of record BROG01000068.1, on the reverse strand, counting down.
GAAATTAAAAATAATTATAACAAAATTAAAAATAGACAAAAACAATAATTAAGTGAAAGATGACAACAGAAACAAAATAGAAATAGACAACAACAATAATGAAATAAGAATAATAACAGCAACAAAATAAAAATAGACAAAAACAATAATAAAGTAAATAATAACAACAGAAACAAAGTGGAAATAGACAAAAAGAAAAATAACAACAGCAACAAATTAAAAATAGACAAAAGCAATAATAAAGTGAAAAATAACAACAGCAACAAAATAGAATAAGACAATAACAATAATGAAATAAAAACAACAACAGCAACAAAATAGAAATAAACCAAAAAATAATAAAATAAACATAACACCAACAAAATAAAAATAGATAAAAACAATAATAAAGTGAATAATAGCTATAGCAACAAAGTGAAAATAGACAAGAAACAATAGTAAAGTGAAAAATAACAACAGCAACAAAATAGAAATAGACAAAAACAATAATGAAATAAAAATAACAACAGCATCAAAATAAATATAGACAAAAACAATAATAAAGTGAAAAATAACAACAGCAACAAAATAGAAATAGACAATAACAATAATGAAATAAATAGTTACGACAGCAACAAAATAACAATTGGCAAAAAACAAGAGGCCCATCGCCACATCATCTGAACTGTGTTGGTATCTTTAAAATATGGGAATCTCAATTTACAAATTATTATAACATTCCTTGGAAGAGGAGGAGACTTAAAATGAATGAACAAAGTGAAATACAAAGTCGGGAAAGATTTTAAAAACATATCAAAAATTAATTTTCCAATTTAGTTCAACTACAGGAAATTGAATCATACATCAATGTAAATCACTCAGATGCAATTAGTTTTACAATCCATGAAGCAGTTCTAGAGGAGATTTTCAAAGATGGGAACCCCCTGAGATATATTTTGCCCCAACCTGGATCCAACTGCTTCGATCTGGTAAAAACACAAACTTGGTAGGGGAAAGAAACTTGGGTTCTTGCTTCCTTTAAAGTTTTGTCAAAATCCCTTTAGTAGTGTTGAAGAACAAAAAAGAACAAAAAAGCGGCAAAAGTTTAGATTTCCCTGGGTCGATCTGACCGAAGCGAATAAACTTGATAGAGGAATTTGAGTACTTACTTCATCAAAATCCCTCCAGTGGTTTTGGAGAAGTCGAAAATGTGATAAGAGAGATGGAGAACGGAGAGATGGACAGAGAGATGACAGACAAATGTTGGTCAGAAAATCTCCCTTGAACCTTCGGTGACCTAAAAATAACAGCAGCAAAATAAAAAAAAAATACAAAAACAACAATGAGATAAAACGTAACGACAGCAACAACAAAATAAAAGGATAAAATGAAGAACAATATAGAAACTAACAATATTTAAAATGAAACAAAAAAAAAACGGAAAACAAAATAAAGGCAACAAGAACACATTAAAAATAACAACAACAACAACAACAAAATAAAAGGATAACAAGAAGAACAATATAGAAACTAACAATATTTAAAATGAAACAAAAACAAAAACAGAAAAACAAAAAGCAACAAATTAAAAGTAACAACAACAACAACAAAATAAAAATAACAACAACAACAACAAAATAAAAGGATAACAAGAAGAACAATATAGAAACTAACAATATTTAAAATAAAACCAAAAACACCAGAAAACAAAATAAAGGCAACAACAACAAAATAAAAATAACAAGAACAAAATAAAAAAGAACAAAATAAAAATAACAACCAGAACAAAATAGAAATAACAGCAAGAACAAAATAAAAAACAAGACCAAAATAAAAATAACAACAGGAACAAAAACTTGCAACAACAAGAACAAATCAAAAATTACAACCAGAAGAACATTAAATAACAAGAACAAAAATAAAAATAAAAACAGCACAAATACAAACTAGCATCGAGAAAACTATACCATACAACAAGAGCAGAATAAAAACTATCAACAAAAGGAACGTATTCAGATAACAATAACAAAAAACTTACCAACATGAACACACTAAAAATAACTAGCAAAAGAATAAATTAAAAATAACAAGAAAAAGAACATATAAAAATAATAATAACAAGAACAATAACAACAACAACAAAGTAAAAATATTAAAACAAAAACAAGAACAAATTAAAAATAACAACAACAACAAATAACAACAAGACCAAAATAAAAACTAACAACAACAACAAGAACAGAATAAAAACTAACTACAACAAGAACAGAATAAAAACTAACTACAACAAGAACAGAATAAAAACTAACAACTACAAGAACAGAATACAAACAACTACATTTTTTTGCACCGTTTCAACTTTGCTATGCTTAGCGATTTCCGTTATGTGTCTTTGCGTCGATGAAGCAATACAATGGTAGAGTTCATACAATTAATCAAAATGATGCAATATTCCATTTCAGGGATAGTTTTCAGATGTTAACTCCAATTTGTCTTTGAACAAAATGGACTAGTGACAATAATCTGGTCATCAGATATAACTGCATTTTATTTCTTGGTTGATGCAAAAACACATACCGGAAATAGCTAAGCATAACAAAGATGAAAAATTTGAATCCAAAAACGGACTTAACAAGAACTCGAAAACGGTCTATAACAAAACACCTGATACCAAGCAGATTTGTTTGAAATGAATTACAAGTGTCGGATATCGTAGTGATGATTAAATAGCTACCCGAATTAAATAGATTTTATTTTGTAGGAACACGAGGCGATTCTGTTTCAGTTTATTGATAATCTCTACAGCGCTAAACATCTAATTCATACAACATATTACAATGAAAGAAATAATGATGGACTCGGAGATGTTTGGACCAAAATTAATTGATACATGTACAATATTTCCAAACATAGAATTTATTTTATGACAATCATTTTAAATATTACTCCACACAAGAAGCAATAGATACAAACAAGACCCTCAATGATCACTTTACAAACATTTCTTTATTCTCTATAGTTTGCAATCGTCTTTTTGTGATAGTGAATATATTTTATTTTAAAGACTGAAATAAAGACACTACATTCATTCATACACATATGTATATTTACATGTCATGCAAATATAAATACAGTATTTTGCCAGAAATGAGCTCTTATTAGAAATCTGAAGATATCAGACTTGAAACTTTAAAAGATAAATAAAGGATAAACTAATGGTTAGAATATTAACAATATACAAAATGCATTTTTTTACGTTACTTCTGTAGGGAAATAAAATTTGGGGAGCTCACTTTTGTCCTGTCATTATACATACATACATACATACATACATACATACATACATACATACATTCATACAGACCCACACACATACATACATACACGCGCGAACACACACACACACACACACACACACACACACACACACACACACACACACACACACACACACACACACATCTATTCATCAAACATTTATTTCCATACGTTGTTAATAACACTAGACCTCTTGTTCTACGTACTGTCTTGAAACACTTTGTCCGTCTTGTGGACAGAATGGCTGATTTTTGGGGACTACGCCATACATCCCAGAGTGCAACAGGTTAATATTTGTATCTCCATTTCACCGCTTCAATTTATGCTGGTAACTAAGTTACAAAAGGCCGGTGGTCTCCTTTGATTGCACTGAACTGTGTTCTCTATCATGATATGACTGAAAAAATGTCAGTATGACGTAAAACGCCATTGAAACAAACAACTGCACTGTGTTCTCTCTACCATGATATGACTGAACAAAATGTCAGTATGATGTAAATGCCATTGAAACAAACAAACAATAACCAGAATTAACCCATTTAACTCTAAGTATCTAGATGGTTTGTGCTTTTCTATTGTTTAGACCAGTCTATTATGACCTGTAGGGTTTAAAGGGTTAAATGCCTATAACTTTCTTTTCTTCTAGTCAAGCCTTGAATGCATTTTAGAATATTAAAGATTATATGATAAGTGTATAATTGATAAATGAATATATCACAGGCATCTGGTTTGTGAACATAAATACTGACATATAGTAAAACTATTTTAATGTTAAACGTTTGTGCAGAAAGTTTCGCTCCAAACATTAATGCTTAGTTGACATATCATATCCGATCCGTAATTAAAGTTATTAAACGTACATACGTGTGTGTGGTGCATGTTATCGTCGTTTTTATCAGTTTTATCGCTATATTTTACTTTACACTTCACTTCATCGTCTTCTTTCTTTCTAACAGACTGACTCAAACAGCAATGACATGAACAGGGAATACAAACGAGTTGCCATTGTGGAAGATTTCTTTGACATCATTTATGGAGTCCATGTGGATATGGATGGACGCGGTGGTAAACATGCGGGACAGAAAAGAACTTACAGAGCGGTAGGAAACATTTTGGTTGCCTCGCCAAAATAGTATCTTTAACTGCATCGGGATGTGAAATACAAACAAATAATAAACAATTATCATGTTTTGAAAAGTAAATAACAAGTTTGTCCATCCTTAAGCAGCAATTATATATACAATCTATCTATCTTTCTGATTTGCTGTATATATGAATTATCAAAAGCTAAATATGCCGACAAATATAGTAATTGCAACATGTCTTTGAATTGCATAGAAGAAAATGGTATCTACATTATGTTAAGATTTAATAGAGCTGAAAACATTTCGTAGCTTCGAATGACAGCTTCAATATTGAAATCTTCCAAAGATAATACATCTGTTTTCAGATAAAAAATAACAATGCAGTAATGGTCATTATGACTGACAAAAGTTGTAACCAACAACAGTTTTATTTTCAATAACGAAATGACCACTTTCACAACGTTGTGTCGATAGTAATACAAAATACCTTTACAATCTAAACCAACTTCAGTGAGCACGCGACTATTAAGTCCACAGCTCCTATTACACAATGATAATAGTTCAGAATACCCATCAAGTTTTATTAGTTTAGGTGAAAAGAGAAAAACCCGGACAAAATTATCAGTTTGTTACGATTTTCACCTCATCCACTGACATATTCTCGGGCTACGACAATTTTCATTTGTCCAATTAGCACCGTTGAGTTGTTGACTCTAGTGGACATCGACGTTTGTCCTAGGCACTAATTAAAGTCGTATGCTGTGGGCAGATGCTAGCATTAACTATCATATCAACGTTCCTGCTTCCTTCCCAGGCCGATAATTGCCCCCCGGTAACAACCAAACCTAAGTCCGCCTGCAGAAATTTTGGCAAATTGCATCCTGTCATTGACAAATTTTCTAAAAGCACGCAGTGTTAATAGTGATTATTGGTTTACGTTATAAGACAGAAAAAGATTATTGAAAAATGCTTTTTAATGTACCTCGGCTACTAATAACCAATAACACAGTTTGGTATTGATCACTACATTGTAACTGCTCTCTCTCTCTCTCTCTCTCTCTCTCTCTCTCTCTCTCTCTCTCCAAAGTTATTAACAATATTTACATATAGATGTTCATTTAAAATAACTAATTACAATGTATTTACAATGTATATTAAAACGGACCCAATACTTATTGTATTATTAGCACAAGTAGAAAGAAGAGAGAGAGAGAGAGAGAGAGAGAGAGAGAGAGAGATTGTCAGTCATAACCAATAATTCAAATATTAATGATTTGATGAAAAATAACGAATCTAGATCTCTTGATATGGTAATTATTTTTATTGAAACAACATCATATGTTAATATCTAAAGGACATCATTCTTTAAAAAGGAGCATTAGCTGTGGGTTTTTTTTTCAAAAATTTGTTTCCCCTTTTTTACTACTTAGATAGATATACAATAACAAAGAAGAGATACACAAAGGCATAAAAATTCTGCAATTCCTATATATTTAGTGAAAAGCTCAACCTTACTATTTGTATATGAATACCACACTGGACCTGAACTTATTTTCACCAAATATATAGGAATATAAGATTTTTTATTCCTGTGTATAGCTCTTATTTGTTATTGTACATTAAGTACAAGAAGTAAGAGTAGAAACAAATCGAAATAATTTTTGGTAAACACAGCTAATGACCCTTAACATTGATAATCTTAATTGTTATCTCTCCAAGTTTTAGAAACGAAAATGCATTCACGTGTTGTATGCGCAAGTAATATGTATGTCCATATTTCGCTATGAATCAAAGCTAGGAAAATAATTGAAAAAGATTTACAGGAACAAAAGATATAACGTTCCTAACATACAGAAGTGACATAATTTTCAGAATAAAGATAATTTTACATCATAATTAAACTGCAGGAAGCCGACAAAAAATCCGGACGGTACAATCTGTCAGATAACGACACGCCGAAACCTGCCATATTTAATTCAACTTCTATTATTTGATCAGTTCACCCTTTTCTCGTAGCCGTAATCTGGACATGATTGCCTGAAGCCCACCAGAACCTAAGCAGGCGCGGAAACCCATGTAATGTTCTAACGCTATTTGACGGAGGACAATGTAAGGATAGTTTTTTTCTCCGGATCGATATTTCCAAGATAACTAGTTTTCCATTTTACTCCGGCACAAACAGTATTTTCTCACAATTAGTCAATGAAGTTTATTCACATCAATTTGTCGCATGTGACCTGCTGGGGGAAAATGAATTTACCCTTCTTGAATTATTGGAACACGCGTGTATGATTTTTACTCAATGCTTCTTGCATTTGTGTAAGAAAATTAAGAAGACAAGACCGATTGTTTTTGTGAGACTTTCTAGATTACTTGTAGAATTGCACGATTTCTGTTCAGTGCAACTAGACATGCGACTCTATTATGCTGGTACGTTACATAACGCCTAAAGCAAGACAAAGTGAAAAACATTCCATTTCACTCTTCGTCTTCATATCTCCTTTGAAATGTCGTATTGGAAATCATACCTCTAATTGAGCACGTACTATCATTAGTTTGCTAGAAACGTGTAATACATGTAGTTACTTCTATTGAATGTATCCAACTTGTATTTGAAACATCATGTTTTAAGCTCACTTGAAACATACCTGGTAAATGTTTTCGATCTTCCTGGACAAAAACACCTTGTTCATTGTAATTATTTGTTGTAATAAGTACTTCGTATGACAAAGTAAATACTGCAGCACTGACCATTGATTGTATAAAGATTTGCAAATATAGTCCCCGTCAACTTAAAAACATACAACCACACTTCTTATTCACATTCAATCCATGCTTGTGTGGCAGGTTTAATTTTTAATCATCATCGTCGTTGTCGTCGTCATTATCATCATCATCATTAATTTTGTCTCCAAGCTAATTGGATTTTATATTTCTAAACATAAACAATCATTCGGCAGAAAATCTGCACGGTAGGGTCGCTGGCAAATCTGAACTGTAAAATGGATCACAAATCTGAACTGTAAGATGGATCACAAATCTGAACTGTAAGATAGATCACAAATCTGAACTGTAAGATGGATCACAAATCTGAACTGTAAGATGGATCACAAATCTGAACTGTATGGTGAATGACAAACTAGACAAATCTGGAGAGTGAAGTCGGTAACAAATCTGGAGTGTGTAGTTGGTAACTAATATTGAGAGTTGGGTCGGCGACAAATCTAGACAGTAGGAGAGGTGACAAATTTGGAGAGTGAGATGGGTAACACATCAGATAGACAGTGGGGTCCCCGACAAATCTGGACAGTTCAGTAGGTGACGAGTATGGAGAGTGAGGTCTCCGACAAATCTGGACAGTAGAGTAGGTGACAAGTATGGAGAGTGGGGTCTCCGACAAATCTGGACAGTAGAGTAGGTGACAAGTATGGAGAGTGGGGTCTCCGACAAATCTGGACAGTAGAGTAGGTGACAAGTGTGGAGAGCGGGGTCTCCGACAAATCTGGACAGTAGAGTAGGTGACAAGTATGGAGAGCGGGGTCTCCGACAAATCTGGACAGTAGAGTAGGTGACAAGTATGGAGAGTGGGGTCTCCGACAAATCTGGATAGTAGAGTAGGTGACAAGTATGGAGAGTGGGGTCTCCGACAAATCTGGACAGTAGAGTAGGTGAGAAGTATTGAGAGTGGGGTCTCCGACAAATCTGGATAGTAGAGTAGGTGAGAAGTATGGAGAGTGGGGTCTCCGACAAATCTGGATAGTAGAGTAGGTGACAAGTATGGAGAGAGGGGTCTCCGACAAATCTGGAGAGAAAGAGGTGGGTAACAAATCTGGAGATTGGGGAGGTTGTCAGATATTGAATAATATTATGGTCGGCGGATGTCAAATCTTTAGAGTGAGTGGTTGTCAAATTTTATTGTCAAATTAGTCTTTTAATATAAATATCGTTTTGAAACATACAAACATTTACGCTAGAGCATTGCTGACTGATTTAAAAGTTCCAATCAAATATCTACCTACAGTAAATGCATGCATCTTTGCTATATGCAATGTTTTCAAAAGGAAGAAGAAATATATACTAAATAATGTTTGAATACAATGCGACATTAAGGAATTAGTTTTGCTAAAACTAATCATTCAGTCTGCTTATAATCAGAGTTTTCACGTGAAAATATCAATGTTACCTTCTTTCCAGTCATGTAGATCTCAAACACCGATTCTTTCTGTAGGACCAAAATGAGATGTTCTAAACACGTACAGACGTTGTACAATTTATAATAAGATGTTCTGAAAATGTAAAGATGTTGTACAATTTATAATAAGATAAGTTCTGAACACGTATAAAAATTGTACAATGTATTACTGAATTTGTTGGTGCGGGTTTGAGTGATACTGGAATCTCAGCTGATTTTGTCAGAAAATGTGCTAGTTCACTTGCGCAAGGGTAGTGGTCTGTTCATGGATACATTGTAACTGCTCTCTCTCTCTCTCTCTCTCTCTCTCTCTCTCTCTCTCTCTCTATATATATATCTTCACATTAAGTCAAACATATAAAATGAGAGGAAAATGATGTTGTCAATTTCTCCTAATGTACCTCGATTTTGATTGCAACACAATAAAATGTGATAGAGTGTCAAGGGAACCAATTCCCATATTTAATTGGAATTCTTCTCTATCTTATAAATTGATATATCTTTTGCTTTATTATTTATGTTAAGTTATAGTCATTTAAGTATTTCCTAGTTAGGCCTGTACACACTTTTCATGTATAAACTTTTCGACATTGAACTTCAAAATGTCTTAACACCTACATGTAGTAATGGGTCGATTGGCCAGAAAATGGGCCCAGCATAGAATCCCGCCTAGGAAGAATCAGCCCGGACCCAGCATTCCCCCTAGGAAAAGGCGCCCCAGTATAGAATTTCCACCCAAATAACAGCACGCCCCTCCCACCTATTGCAGGTTTAGCTATCTATCCATTTCCAGTCCTATTAATAGAAATCATACCATATCAAGCCAAAGACTAACAGATCAACTTAATTTTTGGTTAAAAATAAAATAATTGAAATCTTATTGGTATCACAATTCATTAAATAAAAAACATTCAAATCTTTGTCGATTTATTTCATTCATAGGCTTAGAAGTTGAAGATAAGCGAATATTTTTGAAAACATCTCGGATTTACTAATAATCGATTTGCTTGACCAATACATACACAACAATATAATAATCATTATTGTACTCCTATTTATAAACATACCAATATATATATTTACGCATATAGTATCATTTCTGATCTAAGGTCCATATTAAATGTACAAAGGTGTAGTGATATTTGTGCTTTATCTCTACACTACTTGCATCATAGTCGATCCATTGTCATTTATATTAGGATTAAAAACACCTTTCACCTCTATCTCTATGACCTTGTTCTCGTGTTCGGTTATCGAAACATTCATTTGTGTGTGTGTGAATGCATAGATGGCCAAGTGGTTAGGGCGTCGAGTATGGAGCCAGGCGATTGGTGCCGTAAGTCGTTAGTTCGAACCCCAGTAGGGGCACCATGAGTTTATGTGCTTTATATATATATATATATATATATATATATATATATATATATGTGTGTGTGTGTGTGTGTGTGTGTGTGTGTGCGTGCTCGAATTTAATTTAAAAATCACGTGTATTTTCCATTTTTAATATATTTAGAAATAAAATGATCATCTAATTTTACTCACCGTCTATCTTCATTAGATGCGTGTCTATACAACAACTAGTGTCTTTCAACGTGTCACTTGGTTTGCTGTATCCAGCGGGAGTTGTTTGTATTTTATATTTAGGAGATATATACATGTAATAATTTATTTTCAGTATAATTTTTTAGGTTTAACATAATTTTGTCTTCAATGCCGTTAAGAGATATATTAAGCTTAATCGCTGGTTAAGATAAAATGCCGACATTTACACCTGAGTATAAGAAAACAACTTTACTTGGTCTACAGTTATGTTAAAACTTGTCATTGAATAAAATGATACATTGCTGTATCCATATAGGGTAGGGGTTCAAAACCGATTTAGATTTGGCTTAATAAAGTAAAGACAAAGCAATTAAATATGATTGAGGAGCATATTACCGAATCCTCTTAAACTTTCAATTTTAATACCAATAAAGCTACCAATTTTGTATTTCAGAAAAGACAAAAATGTCCTTCCTGATGTAGTGTCTGAAAGCTATAGAATGACCCAAAGAGCTTTTAAGATTGAACGTTTTTTCCGGATATAAGATAATATACCTCCACATAAATATCTCCTTGCACGTCCCACTTTGAAAAATATCTGGGTCTGCAAATGCAATCTTACAAAAGTGACCGAGTAACCGAGTATTTATATATATTTATATAAATATATATATATAAATTTGTATGTATGTATTTTACTTTTTCAAACATTCAAGAATACGATATGTTCATATCAAGACAGCATCATGTCAATCAATTTTTAATAGCACATTATATTTTCTACTTTGAAATCCGGAAACAAGACGGGGAAATTCTACCCCAGGGCGCCCCAGGGGGGAACTCTGTACTGACTTTGTGTCTGGGGAAACGATATGCCTTGGACGCTTTTTCTCCCATTTGGGGAAAGTCTAATCGGGGGCATCGGGTTTATGCTACAACACCGATATTATATGAAGTAATCGTGTATACGCACATCAGTCTTAGAGCTAAGAGAGATAACTCGCAAGTTTTCACATAGATTCTTAAAGCGCTTTATAATAAAGCTGGTTCAAAAGGGTATAATTCCTCTGGTTACACAATGGTAGATTTACATATGATTTCTTAAGTTAGACGTTTAACACTCATTGACTCAACATCTATTTGATATACATACGCACTGCGTGGTAAGTCTTTTTTAAATATGGAATGAATCTTATCTTTCCTCACACATTGGGGTACTTATAGTGTTTCAATTTGAGGAATGTATAGTCCAATATACCTGAAAAATGCACACACTACAAAAAGAAACAATAAGAACAACAAAACAACAACAACAACAAAACATCTATTGTATGCATCACATAAGATTGACTTCTTTTTTAAATTTGTCACTTATCTACGGAACGAATATAAGAAATAATTCGGGGGCATTTTTCTACGGAAATCAATTTCAGATTTCAACCGTGGAAAATTTACTCTGAGTAACTTTTCTAGGTGTGAGTCAGATTTTCCTGTTACACCTACGATCCATTTATGTCTGACTTTGCTTCTTGTACAAATTGATATTGCCAACTGTATCTGCTAGATATCTACAGTGACACAGATTGATATGCCAACTGTATCTGTTGTAGATCTACTGTGACACAGACTGATATGCCAACTGTGTTTTTATAGATCTACAATGACACAGATTTATATTTCCGACTGTAGCTGTTAGAGATCTAAAGTGACACTTTAATATGCCCACTGTTTCTGTTATAGATCTATTGTGACACAGACTGATCTGCCAACTGTGTTTTTATATATATCTACAATGACACATATTTATATTTCCAACGGTATCTGTTATAGATCTAAAGTGGCACTTTGATATGCCAACTGTATCTGTAAGAGATCTACTGTGACACTGATTGATATGCCCACTGTATCTGTAAGAGATCTACAGTGACACTGATTGATATGCCCACTGTATCTGTTAGAGATCTACTGTGACACTGATTAATATGCCCACTGTATCTGATAGAGATCTACTGTGACACTGATTGATATACCCACTGTATCTGTTATAGATCTACTGTGACACTGATTGATATGCCCACTGTATCTGATAGAGATCTACTGTGATGCTGATTGATATGCCCACTGTATCTGTTATAGATCTACTGTGACACTTATTGATATGCCCACTGTATCTGATAGAGATCTACTGTGACACTGATTGATATGCCCACTGTATCTGTTAGAGATCTACAGTGACACTGATTGATATGCCCACTGTATCTGTTAGAGATCTACAGTGACACAGACTGATATGCCAACTGTATACAGTCGCACATATTTCTATGGTACAGATCTACAGTGACACTGATTGATATGCACACTGTATCTGTTATAGATCTACTGTGACACAGACTGATATGCTAACTGTGTTTATATAGATCTACAATGACACAGATTTATATTTCCGACTGTAGCTGTTAGAGATCTACAGTGACACTTTAATATGCCCACTGTTTCTGTTATAGATCAACTGTGACACAGACTGATATGCCAACTGTGTTTTTATATATATCTACAATTTGTTATAGATCTAAAGTGGTACTTTGATATGCCAACTGTATCTGTAAGAGATCTACTGTGACACTGATTGATATGCCCACTGTATCTGTTAGAGATCTACTGTGACACTGATTGATATGCCCACTGTATCAGTTATAGATCTACAGTGACACTGATTGATATGCCCACTGCATCTGATAGAGATCTACAGTGACACTGATTGATATGCCCACTGTATCTGTTAGAGATCTAGTGGCACTGACTGATATGCCCACTGTATTTGATAGAGATCTACAGTGACACTGATTGATATGCCCACTGTATCTGTTAGAGATCTACTGTGACACTGATTGATATGCCCACTGTATCTGTTAGAGATCTAGTGACACTGACTGATATGCCCACTATATTTGATAGAGATTTACAGTGACACTGATTGATATGTCCACTGTATCTGTTAGAGATCTAGTGACACTGATTGATATGCTTACTGTATGTGTTAGAGATCTACAGTGACACTGATTGATATGCTAACTGTATCTGTAAGAGATCTACTGTGACACTGATTGATATGCCCACTGTATCTGTTAGATATCTAGTGACACTGACTGATATGCCCACTGTATTTGATAGAGATCTACAGTGACATTGATTGATATGCCCACTGTATCTGTTACAGATCTACTGTGACACAGACTGATATGCCAATTGTGTTTTTATAGATCTACAATGACACAGATTTATATTTCCGACTGTAGCTGTTAGAGATCTACAGTGACACTTTAATATGCCCACTGTTTCTGTTATAGATCTACTGTGACACAGACTGATATGCCAACTGTGTTTTATGTATATCTACAATGACACAAATTTATATTTCCAACGGTATCTGTTATAGATCTAAAGTGTCACTTTGATATGCCAACTGTATCTGTAAGAGATCTACTGTGACACTGATTGATATGCCCACTGTATCTTTAAGAGATCTACTGTGACACTGATTGATATGCCCACTGTATCAGTTATAGATCTACTGTGACACTGATTGATATGCCCACTGTATCTGATAGAGATCTACAGTGACACTGATTGATATGCCCACTGTATCTGTTAGAGATCTAGTGACACTGAATGATATGCTTACTGTATCTGTTAGAGATCTACAGTGACACTGATTGATATGCCCACTGTATTTGATAGAGATCTACAGTGACACTGATTGATATGCCCACTGTATCTGTAAAGATCTAGTGACACTGATTGATATGCCCACTGTATCTGTTAGAGATCTAGTGGCACTGACTGATATGCCCATTGTATTTGATAGAGATCTACAGTGACACTGATTGATATGCCCACTGTATCTGTTAGAGATCTAGTGACACTGATTGATATGCCCACTGTATCTGTTAGAGATCTAGTGACACTGATTGATATGCCCACTGTATCTGTTAGAGATTGATATACCCACTGTATCTATTAGAGATCTAGTGACACAGACTGATATGCCCACTGTATCTGTTAGAGATCTAGTGACACTGATTGATATGCCCACTGTATCTGTTAGAGATTGATATACCCACTGTATCTATTAGAGATCTAGTGACACAGACTGATATGCCCACTGTATCTGTTAGAGATCTACAGTGCACTGATTGATATGCCCACTGTATCAGTTAAAGATCTACATTTACACTGATAGATATGTCCACTTTATTTGTTATGGATCTACAGTGGAACAAAATTCATCTGCTAACTGTATCTGTTACAGATGTACGGTGACATGGATTGGTATTGTTAACTGTATCTGTTACAGATGTACGGTGACATGGAATGATATTGTCAACTGTATCTGTTACAGATGTACGGTGACATGGAATGATATTGTCAACTGTATCTGTTACAGATGTACGGTGACATGGAATGATATTGTCAACTGTATCTGTTACAGATGTACGGTGACATGGAATGATATTGTCATCTGTATCTGTTACAGATGTACGGTGACATGGAATGATATTGTCAACTGTATCTGTTACAGATGTACGGTGACATGGAATGATATTGTCATCTGTATCTGTTACAGATGTACGGTGACATGGAATGATATTGTCATTACTGTACGGTCTGTTACAGATGTACGGTGACATGGAATGATATTGTTAACTGTATCTGTTGCAGATGTACGGTGACATGGAATGATATTGTTAACTGTATCTGTTGCAGATGTACGGTGACATGGATTGATATTGTTAACTGTATCTGTTAGAGATGTACGGTGACATGGATTGATATTGTCAACTGTATCTGTTAGAGATGTACAGTGACATTGTATCTGTTAGAGATGTACGGTGACATGGATTGATATTGTTAACTGTATCTGTTAGAGATGTACAGTGACATGGATTGATATGGTTAACTGTATCTGTTAGAGATGTACAGTGACATGGATTGATATGGTTAACTGTATAAGATGTACAGTGACATGGATTGATATGGTTAACTGTATTTGTTAGAGATCTACAGTGACATGGATTGATATGGTTAACTGTATCTGTTAGAGATCTACAGTGACATGGATTGATATTGTTAACTGTATCTGTTAGAGATCTACAGTGACATGGATTGATATTGTTAACTGTATCTGTTAGAGATTCATATTGCCAACTGTATCTGTCAGAGAATTAAAGTAACACAGATTCATATTGCTAACTGTATTTGTTAGAGGTTTACAGTGGCACAAATTGATATGCCAACTATATCTGTAAGATATATACAATGACACTGACACAGATTGATATTGCTAACTGTTTCCACCTTTTGGTAAAACCCCTGGTAAATCAAAAAGTCTAAATATGATAAAAATATTCCTTCTTTTCAGAAGAGGATATATACATTGTCCATGACTGAGAGAAGAAAACACTAAAGTGTATATTTATAAACGATTATTCATCATATGTAGGTCCCACTAACTCATAGACAAGGGAATGATTTACACACAATAGCCAATAAAATACATTTTATACCCAAGTTAAATACCGATGTCGTCCAACGGAATGTTGTTCATGCATCAAGTTACTCAATTCTCCCCCTCTAGACTACATAATGCTGGTGAAATAAAATTTTAAAAATATCATGAAACAGGGGAAGTCTTTCTGTGTGGACACGAATGACTAAATACGTGTGCACGTTGTAACAATAAGGTGCACAAGTAATAGATTTTTTTCCAAGTCACCTCTGTGCCGCCGTAGATATCCTAGTTTTTGTGAACATTCCAAAGCTTTATTTCCATACCTTGATAAAACTGTCTGGCTTACATTAACGAAAACAAATTATCAACTATATAAAAAAGGATTGAGCCTGTATCCGAGTTTTTTAATGTGTTAGAGAGAGAAAAACATATTAAGCAAAATAGTTATGTCAGAAGTTTTACACGTCTGGACTCTTGATTAGTAAATGATAGTTTCATCAACCAGCTCTGTGTTAAATAGTTGCCATAACTACGTAAGAGGGACAGTCTTACGTAAGCGATAGTAAATCTTACGTTTACTTAAGAGATTATATATATTTTAGGGTGATACAAATACACTGCTATAATATATTACCACATGAGATTTTTATATTCTCTTTGTAGATTGCAGAAACATATGCATTTTTGCCCAGGGAGGCAGTCACGCGCTTTCTAATGTCGTGTTCGGATTGTCAAAAAAGGATGCATATGCTGTCCGAGAATTCTACAAATAGCGAAGCTGGACAAACAAACGGGATCATTAATGACCAGAATCACAGTGAAATAGATAATCCACCGGTTATCGATTTCAGCGTTCCGATTACACAGACCTATATCAATCACATGAGACAAAGGGGCTTCATGCCATCATACAGTGGCAATGATGAGGTGAGGATTGTCATTGATTTTAGCCCATCTTATTGTGCTGTGTATTATAGCCTTCTGTATTTTGTACATTGTAGATTTCTCCAGAGCTTTAGATGTCTGCTCAGAGATGTTTCAGCAATGTATCCTGATTAACAATCTATGAAGAAATTACAAAATTATTTATTTTCCGATTGACAAAAACTTAAAGGAAATTTTAAATCTTTACTTGTTTCGTAATTGTTGTAATCATCGTCAATGAAAATGGTGCAACCGTGTGTAAATCATCGCTATATAGGAATTTATGTTGGCTTTAGTCCTAAGTGCATCTAATTTTACATAATATTGAAGACAAGCATCTCATCAAAAAACCTACCGGAACTGTAAATATTTAATGGCTCAGACATGTACAGAAATTATATAAAAGGTAATCATAGGTCAAAATAAAACCACGGCGAATAAAAAAAGGTTTTCTTGTTAACAATCATCCAAAATGCCATATATTTATTTGAATAATCATTATATCATTGATTGTTTCATAAGTCTCATAATTAAGACTTAAAACCTTCAAATGACAACAACAAAGTTTGTTTTGATATTTGTAATTTGTTATCGAATAATTTCAATATTTTGGTAAATATCTATATGCGTTGACTTATATAGGTTGATTTATTTTGTGTGGCGATTAATATTGCCGCGTGGAAATTAACACCTTTTAAAAGTAATAACTTCGCTTTATCGTTGCACTATAGCATGTAAGAGTTACTCCCCTTATATTCTGTTTAAGTTGTCCAGAAATTTTGGCAATAAATTTTGTCCGTGTCGTTAGTCATTTTAGCGCTAAAAATTATTTAATTCGTGACCTGCATCTAATGTAAAGATACAACTCTTGTGTATAGAGATTATTTTTGCAACTGGTTTTAGTATTTTATATATATAAATGGATATATATTCTATAATTTCATTCTCGGTCGTTTTCTTAAAAAAGGCAACGTGCATTCATTTTTGATGATACAAATTTGCATATTATAGTAAATGCATACAAATATATGTGATCACTATGACTTATTTAAGCATTTTTACACCATTGTAAGGTTTTCCCAGACACTCTGTAGTTTCCATTTTCTAGAGACATGTCACAGCCAGGACATCGCTAACCTTGATTTCCATCCTGTTTTGAATAGTTTTCTACTTCAATGTTTTTCTGATTATTTTTTTTTCAAATTGCGAAATTCTTTGGGGCAAACTTAAATCCGAGTAGTACGAAACGAAATTTTAGGCCAAACAATATTTCATGAAATGATTTACCGAAACCCACAATCCTGGCAGTATGGCCACCAAATTTAAATTGAGTGTGACCCTCTTCCACATTAATATATGCTGATATGCAGCATTTATTGTTTATCCGACTTGTTCTCTCATATTACGAGGCCATTTGAACTGGTCATACCCCTAGGGACTGACAATGCTTGAAACTATTAATTGCCAAAACAACAGAGGGGAGTCAAAATTTTCCTAATAAACGGAAAAAGTAGGTTTTCATGGCGCTAAAGATGACCATGGAAAGCGAATGCCTTTTTTGTTTGGCTTGATGGTTTTCTCAGTCTTTATATAGCAAAGATATTGACTGATTGGATTAAAGAGTTAAGTCGATAATCTCCTGGCGCCATCACCTCTGCTTGTGTACTTTTCAGTGTATCACAAGAGATGAGAGATAGAGAGTGAACCACTTCCCTATAAGTTTAGTGTAGGTACATAGTAAACCGCTCTCCTATTGGTTTAGTGTAGGCACAGAACTACAGGTTTAGTGTAGGTACAGAGAGAATCATTTCCCTACAGTTTTAGTGTAGGTACAGAGCGAACGGCTTCTCTATAGGTTTAGTGTGGGTACAGATTGAACCGCTCTCCTATAGGTTTAGTGTGGGTACAGATTGAACCGCTCTCCTATAGGTTTAGTGTGGGTACAGATTGAACCGCTCTCCTATAGGTTTAGTGTGGACCTGTACAGAGTGAACCACTTCCCTATAGGTTTAGTGCAGAAACAGAGTGAATCGCTCGCTTATAGGTTTAGTATAAGTACAGAGCAACACTTCCCTAAGGGTTAAGTGTAGGTGCATGGTTAATCACTCTCTTATAGGTTTAGTGTAGATACAAAATAAACCACTCCCCTATAGGTTAAGTGCAGGAACAGAGTGAATCATTCTGTTATAGGTTAAGTGTAGGTACAGAGTGAATCATCCTCTTCTAGGTTTAGTGTAGGTACAGAGTGAATCGTCCTCTTCTAGGTTTAGTGTAGGTACAGAGAGAACTTTTTCCATATACGTTTAGTATAGGTAAAGAGTTTTAGTTTTAGTGTAGGTACATAGTGAATCACTTCCCTATACGTTTAGTATATGCACAGAGTGAACCACCTCCCTATACGTTTAGTGTAGGTACATAGTGAATCACTTCCCTATACGTT
This sequence comes from Atrina japonica, assembly GCA_030159075.1. Classification (NCBI taxonomy): domain Eukaryota; kingdom Metazoa; phylum Mollusca; class Bivalvia; order Pterioida; family Pinnidae; genus Atrina; species Atrina japonica. Next base: position 1,264,415 of record BROG01000068.1, on the reverse strand, counting down.
TAGTATATGCACAGAGTGAACCACCTCCCTATACGTTTAGTGTAGGTACATAGTGAATCACTTCCCTATACGTTTAGTGTATGCACAGAGTGAACCACCTCCCTATAGGTTTCGTGTAGGTACAGTGAACCACTCTTCTATAAGATTAGTGTAGGTACATGGTGAATCACTTCCCTATAGCTTTAGTGTAGGTACAGAATGAATTGCTTCCCTCTTAGTTTAGTGTAGGTACAGAGTGAATAGCTTCCCTATAGGTTCTGTGTAGATACAGGTTGAATATCTTCCCTATAGGTTCTGTGTAGATACAGATTGAATCGCTTCCCTATAGGTTCTGTGTAGATACAGATTGAATAGCTTTCCTATAGGTTCTGTGTAGATACAGACTGAATCGCTTCCCTATAGGTTTAGTGTAGGTACAGAGTGAATAGCTTCCCTATAGGTTCTGTGTAGATACAGATTGAATCGCTTCCCTATAGGTTTAGTGTAGGTACAGAGTGAATAGCTTCCCTGTAGGTTCTGTGTAGATACAGATTGAATCGCTTCCCTATAGGTTTAATGTAGGTACAGAGTGAATAGCTTTCCTATAGGTTCTGTGTAGATACAGATTGAATCGCTTCCCTATAGGTTCTGTGTAGATACAGATTAAATCGCTTCCCTATAGGTTCTGTGTAGATACAGATTGAATCGCTTCCCTTTAGGTTTAGTGTAGGTACAGAGTGAATAGCTTCCCTATAGGTTCTGTGTAGATACAGATTGAATCGCTTCCCTATAGGTTTAGTGTAGGTACAGAGTGAACAGGTTCCCTAATTTCCTTGTTATTTCTGTATTTGTGCTTGATTTATAACACAGACTGCACCCTTCTTGACCCAAGGTTCATAGTAAAAGTTCAATATTGTGGCCATATATTTGGATATCTATATCTATATCTATCTATCTATATATCTATATATATATATATATATATATATATATATATATATATATATATATATATATATAGTTTGAGTCCTGTCATAATTGTATCTTACTTTGTATTTCGGTTGTAACGTCGCATGTTTTACTGTCCAAAACCCTTCGTAATTGCATGTATATAATAATAATAAAACAAGTGTTTAGGCCTATGTAATAATCGTCAATCTTTAAATATACAAAACATAGCCCTTGCCTTTCTTTACTCTCTCGCCGACAATCTAGTTTAGAAGAACGTGATTTCAGTGTTTTTTATTAGAATGATTGCCGTAGGTTGGTTTTACAGTAATTTAGCTGTTGATTGTATGAGTCAACCTCTGAAGACGGCGAGAGTTGCAGGTTCAACATCATTGTCCGGAATACAATATTTTCAGAAGCTTTATTCACGAGGCGCCTAGCAGCATCTTATGTCGCAGTGTAAAATTAGAATGTAACTGTAACCCTCTGTCGTCAAGAGAAACCCGGTCTCCTCTCTGGCACATTACCTCCAATCGATAAATTTGTCGCGATATTGACAGAAATTACCTGTGCGCCATCCCAATATTTCAGGTGTAAAGGATAAAGGTATCACACAGACGTGTATTTACACGGGAAAGAAGATTAATGCTGGAATATGTGAGATTGTAATGGCTGTCGTGTGCCAGTAGATATTCCCACACGATCGGTTTCTCACCTACCTCGAAACAAAATTCATGCTTTAGTAATGTTTACAAAAGTCGGTAAATATTATTCGGAAAGGGACTAAAGATCAATCATTGTAGAAAATGTAACATGTAAAGTAAAAGTATGATCACTTACATGCTTGAATTAGCATAATGTTTCTTAGGTTCATTTCAATTTACAAGATCGATCATATTTGCCCATGGTTAGGTCCATACTATAGACAAGAGTGTCTCCTCATTCTCGGAAGAACTTGATGGATAAAAACTGTTTAAAATCAATATTTCGTTGTCAATCCGTCTTTTTCACAAAGGTTTCGATTCAGTATAGAGATATTACAGCGTTTTCAAGTCACTTGTTTGTCTCATGTTTTACAATTTTTAAGCACCTTTATTACCGTAGTGTCAGTGTATGTAGATCGTGATGATCAGGATTCCAAATATACAGACGCTTGTTTACCTTTACTATTTCACAAGGAAAGGCGAACATTTTGTTGTATTGAAGAATAAATAATTAACAGGAAAATGTTTTTTCGCTTCTGGTTTTTTTTCTCCAGTTTCTGCATGACCACACACCTAACTTAGTATGTGGAAGCTAAAATAGTTATAAACAATGTGACTATTTTACGTGAAGTTCAAGTCGGTTAATTTAGCACTGTTAATACTTCCACGAATCTTTAGCAAAATTTGATGTGGGAACATCTATGATTCCTTAGCACTGAGCTTCATTACCAAATAAGGAGTTACCAGCTTTCTAGGGAATTGGTTAGGCATGCAGTCACGGTGCTTATGAGTAAGACAGTTGTACAAATCATTGAAATAGGGATAAATTTTGTTGAAGTTAATTAACTTGGACCGACACCCTTTAACATGTGAATGTCTTAAAGTTTACTAAACTTTTATTAATCCTGAAATCTGATTGGTTAACTAGGTCCATTTGCGAATATTTAAGGACTTGAGTTTATTCTCAAGATTTATGGTGCCGGACACCGGGATGTTGTTCGTTGTTGTTGTTGTTGTTGTTGTTGTTACTGTTGTTTGTTAGTCTATAACATTTAAAACATAAAACATTTGCTACATTTTGCGGCATGCGACATATAGTTCAGATATTTTTTTTCTTTCGGGAGCATTATCAATGGTTGAAATCAGTCACTCTTTAGACTATTTGTTATATTAGGAGCATTATCAATTATTGAAATCGGTAACTATTCAGACTATTTTTTGTATTATCAGTTATTGAAATCACTCTTTAGACTATTTGATTTATTAGGAGCACTATCAATGATTAATATCAGTCACTTCTCAGACTATTTGTTATATTAGGAGTATTATCAATGATTGGAATCAGTCACTCTTCAGACTATTTTTTGTATTATCATTGATTGAAATCAGTCACTCTTTAGACTATTTATATCAGGAGTATTATCAATGATTGAAATCAGTCACTCGTTAGACTATTTATATCAGGAGTATTATCAATGATTGGAATCAGTCACTCGTTAGACTATTTATATCAGGAGTATTATCAATGATTGGAATCAGTCACCCGTTAGACTATTTATATCAGGAGTATTATCAATGATTGAAATCAGTCACTCTTTAGACTATTTATATCAGGAGTATTATCAATGGTTGAAGTCAGTCTCTCTTTAGACTATTTGTTATATCAGGAGTATTATCAATTATTGGAATCAATCACTCTTTAGACTATTTGTTATATTAGGAGAATTATCAATGATTGAAATCAGTCACTCTTTAGACTATTTATATCAGGAGTATTATCAATGGTTGAAGTCAGTCTCTCTTTAGACTATTTGTTATATCAGGAGTATTATCAATTATTGGAATCAATCACTCGTTAGACTATTTGTTATATTAGGAGAATTATCAATGATTGAAATCAGTCACTCTTTAGACTATTTATATCAGGAGTATTATCAATGGTTGAAGTCAGTCTCTCTTTAGACTATTTGTTATATCAGGAGTATTATCAATTATTGGAATCAATCACTCTTTAGACTATTTGTTATATTTAGGAGAATTATCAATGATTGAAATCAGTCACTCTTTAGACTATTTATATCAGGAGTATTATCAATGGTTGAAGTCAGTCTCTCTTTAGACTATTTGTTATATCAGGAGTATTATCAATTATTGGAATCAATCACTATTTAGACTATTTGTTATATTAGGAGAATTATCAATGATTGAAATCAGTCACTCTTTAGACTATTTATATCAGGAGTATTATCAATGGTTGAAGTCAGTCTCTCTTTAGACTATTTGTTATATCAGGAGTATTATCAATTATTGGAATCAGTCACTCTTTAGACTATTTGTTATATCAGGAGAATTATCATTGATTGGAATCAGTCTCTCTTTAGACTATTTGTTATATCAGGAGCATTATCATTGATTGGAATCAGTCACTCTTTAAACTATTTGTTATATCAGGAGCATTATCAACGCTGTTGTTCCAGGTCTATATTGTGTCTTTTGTTCCTGATTACGCTCTCGTTCCAGGTCTATATGATGTCTATTGTTCCTGATTTCGCTGTCGTTCCAGGTCTATATTGTGTCATTTGTTCCTGATTTCGCTGTAGTTCCAGGTCTATATTTTTTTTATTGTTCCTGATTTCGCTGTCGTTCCAGGTCTATATTGTCTTTTATTCCTGATTTCGCCGTAGTTCCAGGTCTATATTGTGTCTTTTGTTCCTGATTACCCTGTCGTTCCAGGTCTATATTGTCTTTTATTCCTGATTTCGCTGTAGTTCCAGGTCTATATTGTGTCTTTTGTTCCTGATTTCGCTGTCGTTCTAGGTCTATATTCTGTCAATTGTTCCTGATTACGCTGTCGTTCCAGTTCTATATGGTGTCTTTTGTTCCTGATTACGCTGTCGTTCCAGGTCTATTTTGTCTTTTGTTTCTGATTACGCTGTCGTTCCAGATCTATAATTTGTCTTTTGTTCTTGATTTTGATGTAGTTCCAGGTCTTTCTTGTGTCTTTTGTTCCTGATTTCGCTGTAGTTCTAGGTCTATATGGTGTCTTTTATTCCTGATTACGTTGTCGTTCCAGGTCTATATTTTGTCTTTTGTTCCTGATTACGATGTCGTTCCAGGTCTATTTTGTCTTTTGTTTCTGATTACGCTGTAGTTCTAGGTCTATATGGTGTCTTTTGTTCCTGATTACGCTGTTGTTCCAGGTTATTTTGTCTTTGTTTCTGATTACGCTGTCGTTCCAGATCTATAATTTGTCTTTTGTTCCTAATTACGTTGTCGTTCCATGTCTATAATTTGTCTTTTGTTCCTAATTACGATGTCGTTCCATGTCTATAATTTGTCTTTTGTTCCTAATTACGATGTCGTTCCAGGTCTATTTTGTCTTTTGTTCCTGATTACGCTGTCGTTCTATTTCTCTATTTTGTCTTTTGTTCCTGATTTCGCTGTCTTCCAGGTCTTTATTTTGTCTTTTGTTCCTGATTACGCTGTAGTTCCAGGTTTCCATTTTGTCTTTTGTTCCTGATTACGCTGTCGTTGTAGGTCCAGATTTATATGGCGATTTATAATTTTGTTCTGATGACAGTTTTTCTAGGTGCATTGATATTTCTTACTATGTTGCATTTCTACGTGTAGATGGTGCTTCATACCAGAACAGTGCAATGATTTGTCCGACCGTGGTTGTGAACCTTCGCTAGTTATTCAAATTAGGCTTTGTAGAGTCATAGATTATTTTGTTGATTGTCAGAAAGTAGTTTAATCGGGTTCATCAGAAACAAAGCTTAAGACCAAATGTTACATTTCTTATCGATTCCGAATCTAATAACTACCATATCATCAACCAATATGCTAGCCGATACTGAATATAGTGTTCTTCAACGTATAAAAAGACATTGACGAAACAGATATTCTCCAAACGTTTGTATCAAACTGCATTGAAATGTCTATCCATTACTTATTATCGCCAAAAATAAATATTCATCGTAGTATGACTTTATTTATCGTTAAAATGCGGTGTAATTCTAACAGAACGATGTAAAAAAACAAACAAGGAAGGAGAGCAATAATTGATTACGTCATGATTTCAGGTATGACATCATTATGCAATTGCTACCCGTCAACTTTCCCATTCTTACTTTTAATTTTCTAAACTTCAATGACACTTTTACAGAAGTTTCCATTAAATGTCACAATACAGGTTTGTATTCAACAATGACATTGGACATTTCGACTTTGAATGTCAGTTCAATATCATTAAAAGAAAATGATAATGCCTAATTTTGGTGTTAATAGTTTTCGTTTTTTCGGTGGCATTATAACGAGTCAGTGGCATCAAAACGATTCCTCCGTTCTATTCCATTGTAGATGTTTTAATTGTTTTATGAAATGCAACTCTTATTGAGGACATTAAAGGAATGGTATATGTTTTATCACCGTATATACGGTGTCCAGAATCCTAAACGTTCTCAGAAAAAAATTCAGTTCAATACACAGTCTCGAAAGTGTTTCCGATATTGTATGGACATTCCTGTCACCGGTAATACTGCACCCAAGATATCTATTTTGCATATACATATATTTGGGTTTTATTCTTTATAAACTCGAACATATATATATACTTTAGAAGCCAATCGGTTTCCCTGCTGATAGCAAATCTTTTGTTGAACAAAAGTTCATGTGATATCTGGCATACATGTTCGAGTTTATCAAGAATAAAACGCAAATGTATGTATATATATATATATATATATATATATATATATATATATATATATATATATATATATATATATATATATATATATATATATATAAAATGTTGGTTTTCTTGGTACAGCGATATAAATGTTGCGAAAAGTATAGAAAAAATCAGGGCGATAAAACCGTTACGATTATTTTCTGTTAAGTTTATGATAATTAAGTATGATGAACATCTTCTTTTGCTTTTCTCATATCTTCAAATCATCTTTACACATTTCAAAGAATTTTTTACTGCAACTGGAAAAATGTATTGAAAATTTAAATTAGAACGGTTATTGGTCTATGTGTCATCATTGTCATCAAAAGCTATATATCCTATATATAAGGAATATAAAATTGATGTTATCCAAAAACCTCGTAATTTCTGTCATATTTGAAAATAGAACACTACAGGACATAGAGCTCTCTGACAATTTTAGGTTATCACTCTTAAAGATGAAGCTTTCTTTACCGTCGTTCCAGGAACGAGAAATCAATAATAGTGTATACTACACAAAATGAAAGCAAATATGATATGTTTGTCTGTATACTTGTCTGAGGGCTACTTTCATTATTTCATTATTTATATTAAGAGCTAGCGTGTCTGCCACTTATAAATTTGATATACCTATCTATCTATCTATCTATCTGTATATATATATATATATATATATATATATATATATATATATATATATATATATATATATATATATATATATATATGTATGTATGTATGTATGTATGTATGTATGTATGTATGTACACTAATCGTGTTTCGATGTACTCAACAAAATGATGGTCACGTAAAAAGAAAGTTGCTGGGTCACCCTACCAAATTTTTGTTATTACTCCATGAATATGTTTAAGGCTCTTGGTAATGCCATCGATTACATACCTTTAAAGAGATAAACATTTATTTAGCAAGGTTATAGAGATAGAACGTGAAAATAAAACCTTTTAAAAATAATTACACACGTTTTAAAGAATAAACTTTTTGCAGTGGTTATATATATTTTAAACAGTGATTAGCGTGATTACATATTATTTTAAAGATAACACTTTTTAGCGTGATTACATATTATTTTAAAGATAAAACTTTTTAGCGTGATTACATATTATTTCAAAGATAAAACTTTTTAGCGTGATTACATATTATTTTAAAGATAAAACTTTTTAGCGTGATTACATATTATTTCAAAGATATAACTTTTTGGTGTGTTTACATCTTTTTCTAAAAAACAATTGCGTGATTACATGTTAATTTAAAGATAAAACTTTTTAGCATGATCTACAGGTTTTAGAGATAAAACCTTTTTACGTGATTACATATCATTTCAAAGAAAAACTTTTTGCCATGATTACATGTTATTTCAAATATAAAACTTTTTGGCGTGTTTTCACGTTATTTAAAAAATAAAACCTTTTGACGTGATTATATATCATTGCAAGATAAAACTTTTTGGCGTGATTGTACATGTTATTTCAAATATAAAACCTTTGTTTAGACTTTTAAAGTGACAATGGAATTTCTGATTTCTATAAAGCTAGTACTTTATTCTGTAAATCACCTCGTCTGCAACTGTGTCTCGTAGATTTCAGAAACCTTTTTACGTGATTACAAGTTATTTCAAAGATAAAACTTTTTGGCTAAATAACATGTTATTTCACATAAAATATTTTTGAATATATATATATAAACAGAGAGAAAGGGAGAAGGGTGTTTTATCTATTTTACTTGTTCTATTGTGTCTACATCGGGATTGTTTGCCCAATGATGTCATTCCTTTGATATTGAACAGTACATTTAATCAATTATACACATGTATTTGTTCAATATCTGAACGTTTAAGGCGCACACAGTTTTTGTCATAACTGGGAAATGTCATTCATTATATCATTTTGAACATGGCGTCCCCATGTAAGACGCACAAATGTTAAAATGGTGTAGCTCCCGAGCCGTTTGTTAAAGAGGTTTAGCTCCCGATCTGTTTGTTCTGACTTCTTTACCATAATAATTAACCTAGGCATATAATGTCGCCGCATATGACATTTTAGTTATTTCCATTTAACTGCTAATTACGAAAAGTAATTAAGAACAGATATTTGTAAGTATTTATAATTACGACATGATCATACTACCAGACAATCTGTCAGAGTACAACTTTTACCACTATAAGTACAATATACATTAGCAAATTACTGGGGGTCGTCACAGAATGTGCATAATTATCAGTAAATGCCAACATTACTGTTGCAGTTACTTTTAGCATTGATTATATACGTATCAATATTACAGATATCACTTTTATATTTAGCATCCTAGGTATATTTATCAATATTTTATATATCACTTTTACATTTAGCTCTTAGATATATTATCAATATTTCAAATATCACTTTTACATTTATTTAAGTTCCTAGATATATTTATCAATATTTAAAATATCACTTTTACATTTAGCATCCTAGATATATTTGTCAATATTTATGATTTCTCTTCAATTTAGTATCGTAGATATACTTATCAATATCACAGATATCACTTTTACCTTTAGCATTGAAGATATATTGATGAATATTACAGATATCAATTTAATATTTATATCGAAGATATACCTATAAATATGAAATATCGCTTTTAAATTTATTAATTATTGTAATTATTATATTCGGTAATTGTTGCCCATCAGCACATTAAATACAGTAATTGTTGTTCATGACAATATTAGATATGGTAGTTGTCGTCACTGACAACATTAAATATGGTAATTGTTATCCATGAACACATTAAAGAAGGTAATTGTTGTCCATGGCAACATTAGATATGGTAGTTGATGTCCATGAGGACATGAAGTCGGTAATTGGTATCCTTGTTGCCCCTGAACATATTATATACAGAAAGTGTTGTCCATGAAACCATTAAATAGAGTAATTGCTGCTCGTGATAACATTATTTACGGTAATTGTTTTCCGTGAACAAATTATATACAGTAATTGTTGTCCATGAACATATATACAGTAATTGTTGTCCATCAACATATTATATACGGTAATTGTTGTCCATGGACATATATACGGTAATTGTGATCCAGGAATATATATTATATACAGTAATTATTGCACATAAAAACATAATTTACAGTAACTGTTGTCAATGAACACTTTATATACAGTAATTGTTGTCCATGAACAAATTATATACAGTAATTGTTGTCCATGAACATAATGTATACAGTAATTGTTGTCCATGAACATATTGTATACAATAAATGTTGTCCATGACAACATAAATTACAGTAATTGTTGCCAGTGAACACATTATATACGGTAATGGTTGTCCATGGACATATTAAATACGGTAATGGTTGTCCATGGACATATTAAATACGGTAATGGTTGTCAATGGACATATTAAATACGGTAATGGTTGTCCATGGACATATCATATATAGTAATTGTGTCCATGAATCTATTATATACAGTAATTGTTGTCCATTAACACATTATATATCGTAACTGTTGTCCATGACAACATTAATTACGGTAATTGTTGTCAATGAACACATGATATACAGTAATTGTTGTCCGTCAATCTAATTAAATCCTAATCGCTCCCGCTCTCTGATATGCCGCGTATAGGATCTAACACAATCCGCTGTGCGATCACCTTCGGATGCCCTCTAGGTGTGTCATATTCGACAAATTAAAAAGCGACTTACAGAATATTGTAAGCGATCGAATGACAAAAAGATGTAAACATTTCAAAATTATAAACAACACTGATCACACAAAATCTGGAAGAAGACTACACAATTATTTTCATAACCTTGAATAGGTTCGAATCATCAAAAATATTACAATGAAAATTTGCATCTCTTTTCTATTCAGTTTTGTTAGTCGAATTTTCATAGGTCGAACATTACAGAACAACATTACAGAACACACGCGACCCTATAGCGGATTGCGTAAGGTCCTCTACGCGACATATCAGACAAGAAGCCCAATGGGCCATAACGGTCACCTGAGAAAAACTAGGAGTCAAGTTTGATTAACTTTATGCGGCTTTTACATGGGATGCTATATTCCAAGTTTGGCTCAGATTGGCCCACTGGTTCTCGAGAAGAAGTCGAAAATGTGTAAATATTAACGACGCATGACGGACGACGACAGACAAAGACGATCGCAGTAGATGTTCTCCAACGATTATGATTTATGATTGTCTCGTTTATGTATTGATCAAGCGAATCCAACATTTAAGTCCAAATGAATTTATAGAATTTTAGTAATAAAAGCGGAAAAGTTTAGATAGCTAAAGTGCAAGAATGGAGAAAAAGCGTACCTGTAGTGTGTGTGTGTGTGTGTGTGTGTTTAATCTCTTTAGTCGTTTTGATTGGCGCTTCTTTGTTGAAGTCACCTGTGTTAACGATATATTAACGTTAACGACCTTTTCCTTACCCGAAATGATATGTTTATGTTAATAACTGTGTGTTAGCGTTACAAATCTACAAAGTTACAAAGTTTGACTTTTCTGCGTTAATGTTACCGCTGTTAACGATGTGATAACGTTAACGATCGCTTCCGTATCCGAAATGGTGTTTTAGGAAATAACTGTGTGTTAGCGTTAAAAATCTACAAAGTTACAAAGTTTGACTTTTCTGCGTCAATGTCACCGCTGTTAACGATGTGATAACGTTAACTATCGCTTCCGTGTCCGAAATGGTGTGTTAGGAAATAACTGTGTGTTAACGTTACAAATATACAAAGTTACAAAGTCTGAATTTTCTACTTTGATGTCACCGCTGTTAACGATGTGTTAACGAACGACCTTAGCCGAAATGATGTGTTTATCCAAATAACTGTGTGTTAGCGTTACAAATCTACAATGTTACAAAGTTTGACAATTAGCAGAGCGTTTTATTAGGCGTAAGTGTTGTCATGGTAGTAGAAACAAGACCAGTTCCGTTTTAAAAATTTCAGAGCTGACTTAATTCTGCAGTGTAGATAACAATTTATTTGTCTCCAGTAAATTAATTCAAACGATATATTTAAACTAATATCAATTTAAACTACAGGTGTGTTTTTGTCGATGAATATTCTTAAAATTCAATCTGGTTTCTTTTTCTTATGGTTTTTATAAATACATATATGAATTGAAGCGAAACTAACGTCATGACGAGATACATCAACGTTGTTCTATCACTGCAATGTGTTGACTTTTGTGGGCAGGATACAAGCCATTCACTCATTCGAAAAAAGTAATACTACTTAAATGATTATGAAAATAAATAAGCTTATTTTTAAAATTGGTACATCGTTGTTGGTTTTCTTTGATGAGTAAAGAATTTTATCGTTGCTCGTAACTACATAAATAAACAGGATTGAATTGTCGGCAACTAGTTGACTCAAGAACCCTCATTTTTAACATATCCGTTACATTAGGTCTACATTTTAGAGCTATATTTGCTGCAACCCCTAGATTAAAGCTGAACGTGGCATAAAATCTAAACATACACGTGTCACATGGGAAAATGCCCAGTTACCAGAAGCATTTTGGAGACAGCGGATCAATTATTCATATTATGTTCAGAAATCGAAATATATTGTCTTAGATATATGTACAAAAGCTGCGTTAGTCTCTCCAAGTGTGTGCATAAGGCCCTACAGTAGTAGATTTTCTACAAACGTTCACGTCACGTAGCAGATGCGCTTCAAATGAATATTAAACCATTCTGCCAAATCCTGTGAACTTTGTAATGAAGGTGCGATCGATATGGTTGAGGTACTTAAGGACACAACAGGGTGTAAACGAGCGAACATGATGCGGAGATCAATATTTCAAAACGATCACCATGTTCCTCTACACACTGTTTCAACCACAAAGTACCTCTCCCCTCTATTCTACTTTTCTCATATTTTAAAAGCTAATGGGTCATAATCTTCCTCGTCACGCTTGCTATTATAGGGGAATAAACTACAAAAATAAGCCTGTTGAACATTTGGAAAATTGCCTTCAACCCGCACACTTCTTGCTGGCGATCAATACCATAGGGGAATTGTCGGCATCCTATTTCAAGCTGAATTGGTGCCACATTTTTTCTCCTGTTCATATAAAGTTAAATGAATCTATAGCAGTCGCATCCTTCGATCACTACCTCGTGATGCCCCATAAATTTCGTTTTGGTGCCAGGTGGATCGATCGATAGACAGAGAAGTCCTCTGGAGTTTTAGTATCGGGTAATACAGTCGTTTGTTCTGATATGCCTTTGTTATAGTCGTGCCCCGCACTTGACTTTGTTTGGTTGACACCATACGGATCAGTCACACCAGCCACAGCAACAGTTTTTACATCACTTTATTATCTAAAAACCTGGAACATGTCGAGGAAGGGAAACAAAAATGAGAAAGATAAACCTGAGGTAAATATTTACCTGTTAAATACAAAATCTTATATGTGTATTTTCGCATTTAGTATTACCTTTTATTGATTTGCCTTGTTTGTGACACTGCTTTTCGCGAAGGCTATTGTTCTCTAGGACCACTCAAAATGGCTGACAGGCACGTGCCAAAATTAAATTGGATTGGCTACCATTCACATTCAGTCAAATATTGTTTAGCTATAATTTTGTGTATTGATGTAGTATGACCGCAGTAACGAATTTGTGATGACAACATTTCTTCAGCTGATAAAACGTTCCATACAGGTGAGTTTTTCTGAAGCAGACGATGTTTAAATTGTAGGCGATAGCATTACTTTAGGGTGATTATGAATTATAGATGATGCATTTTTATGATTTTTCTTTTTTAGAAATTTTACAAACGTTACAGGTATTGCATATTTGTTATTTACCTTTACAGTTCTATGTTTCTCTATTTTGACCGTATAGGGATGGAGCTTATATTAAGGTGTAACTTGTACAGGTAGATGTATAGGGATGGAGTTTATAGTAAGGTGAAACTTGTACTACACTTTTTCTAAATACGGATAATATAACAGATTTCTTTGTTTGAGAAATCGGTACAGAAATGACCTCGGTAGAATGGTAGCAGACGTAAATATACAATATTGATCTGCTCGTAGTGAAGGATTGGGTCAGGATATTTACAAATTGACAAAAGTGGGCTCGCTATGGCACGCGTCACAGCTGTTACCCTTTCTGTTCAGTAATGATGACGGGGTACGTCAGAGGGGCACACATTTAACTTGATTTCTTTGTAAAAATCGCATATTCACAACTGAATAATTATTTATGGATCCGCTTGTAATATTTCGCTTGGCAGTGTTTATGCTGTAGATAGTTACTCAATTGATTATTTCAACAGGTATAAGCACTGCGTTTTTCTGTAGTTTGTCATCTTTTTAACGTACGGAATTAGTTTTCATTTTAAATACTTGTGTCAAGAAATAGGTGAAATTAAGTTCAACCATGATCTGTCAAACACATATGCAAATAGTTAAACTAATTTATTTGTAATCTATTGTTTGTTAATTTCGATGTCTTCACATCTATGCATTCAAATTGTCGTACATGGTACATATGAGACATTTTAGGACATAAAGCCTCAGGCAAAACATACAGGAAATTTGTCAAAAGTTATAATACTTAACTAGAATGTTTTGATGTGTCTCGGTCGCTTGTGTTGACATCCCTAACTGAAATAAAACCACCATTGAACAAGATTAGCCGCGCTGGTGTTAGAAAGGTATAAAATGGAAAGCCAAGTAGAATTTACATTTATGTATTTTTATCCGATGATGATTCGAGTTTTTGTATACTATCACGGCAGCTTTAATGCACCTAAGACATAATTAAAAATAATGTGAAATTTTCAGAAATAATAAAATTGTACAGTGTGGTTCATATGCTAATGTACAATTTGACACCAAAATTATTACACTGATAATTATCATCATCATCGTCGCCATCATCATCATCGATACCATTTATAATGCAACGTTTGCTATATAGAAATATGAACGTTTCACCTTTCAGGGCCCATTCGGACATTAACAGGCACACATATAGTGCCGCTGTAATTATTGATTTTGCGTTCTGCTCACCTTAACACTTGTGTTCCACTTACAATAAAATCGTATAACCAGACATACCGAGTGGATTTACATGATTAGAATGAATAGTTTTGTAACCAAAGGTAGTCAACAGAACACGAATGTCACACAATTCTTAAATTGATCACTGGATCCATTTTTTTGTGACAAATTGACGGGATATGATCTGAGAAAGACGTGAGTGTATGTCATAAATAATGATATGACACACACAGTGGCACACACAAAGTGACACACATACACAGTGACACACATACACCCACAGTGACACACATACACCCACATTGACACACATACACACAGTGGCACACACACCGTGACACACATACACACACAGTGGCACGCACACTTACACACTTTTAACGTCTGTATTATTCACGATACATTAAAATTTGTTGTGTTAATAAAATAATACAATTCTTGAAACAATATACTAATATGATAGAAAAATATTTAATGTTTATCATCTGCATATTTTCGAAGTGAGTGGATATAAAAACACACACACACACACACACACACACACACACATATATATATATATATATATATATATATATATATATTTATATATATATATATATATATATATATATATATATATATATATCCGATATTAACACGGATAGATCCCATCTCCCAACAAATATAATAGGACGACATTATCATCACCTCTGTGACGAAGTTAGCAGACGTTCCGTTTGAGATTTAAAAATGTGAATTAAAATATATAATTTATATCCGGGCAGTTCACATCTAACGTAAACGTAAAAATAATTATGATAGTAAACAACAAAGCATGAGATATTTTTCACAATATTCTCACGGAATTTCACACATTATTATATGCCATAACATTTTGTTTTCAGGAGAGTATGTCCAGTATGGAAAGTGTAGAGAGCCGTGAGCAAAGTCCGTCTCCATCTGCTGAAGATAGCAAAGCAAAAGTAATCACAAAAGCAGGTAAGACAAATTGAAAAAAAATCTGATATTAGAAATGTCATACCTATAGATATCGACAACTGTGATATTATAAGTCATACCTGTAGACATTCACAACATGTGATATAAGAAAAGTCATACCTGTAGACACTGACAACATGTGATATTAGAAAAGTCATACCTGTAGACACTGACAACATGTGATATTAGAAAAGTCATACCTGTAGACACTGACAACATCTGATATAAGAAAAGTCATACCTGTAGACACTGACAACATCTGGTATTAGAAAAGTCATACCTGTAGACACTGACAACATCTGATACCAGAAGTCATACTTGTAAACACTGACAACATCTGATATAAAAAGTCAAACCTGTAGATATTGACAACATTTGATATTAGAAATCATACCTGTAGACACTGACAACATCTGATACAAAAAGTCATACCTGTAGGCATTGATAACATCTGATATTAGAAGTCTTACCTGTAGACATTGACAACATCTGATAGTAGAAGTCATACCTGTAGACATTGACAACATCTGATATCAGAAGTCATACTTGTAAACACTTACAACATCTGATATTAGAAGTCTTACCTGTAGACATTGACAACATCTGATATTAGAAGTCATACCTATAGATATTGACAACATGTGATATCAGAAAAGTAATACCTGTTAGCACCGACAACATCTGATATTAAAAGTCCTACGTACAGACACTGACAACATCTGATATTAAAAGTCATACCTGTGGACACTGACAATATGTGATATTAGAAAAGTTATACCTGTAAATGCTGACAACATCTGATATCAAAAGTCATTCCTGTTGACATTGCCAACAGCTGATGTTAATAGTCATACCTGTAGACATGACAAAATGTTATATAAAAAGTCATACCTGTAGAGATGACAACACTGGATATTAAATGTCATACCTGTAGACATGACATCTAATATTGAAAGTCATACCTGTAGACACGACAATATCTGATATTAAAAGTCATACCTGTAGATATTGGCAACATTTTATATTAATAGCCATACCTGTAGACATTGACAATATCTGATATTAGAAAAGTCATACCGTAGACACTGACAACATCTGATATAAAAGGTCATACCTGTTGACATGACAACATCGATATAAGAAAATTATACTTGTAGACACTAACAACATATCTTACCTGTAGTCATAGCAATATCTGATATTGTAAGTCATACTTGTAAACACTAATGACATGTGATATTAAGAATGTCATACCTATAGATATTGACAACATCTTATATTATAAGTCATACCTGTAGACATTAACAACATCTGATATTAAAAGTGATACCTGTAGACACTGACAACATCTGATATTAGAAGTCCAACTTATAAACACTAATGACATGAGTTTCTAAAAATGTCATACCTATAGATATTGACAACACCTGATATTATAAGTCATACCTGTAGACATTGACAACATCTGATATTAGAAATGTCATACCTCTAGACTCTGACAACATCTGATATTAAATTCATACCTGTGGACAGTGGCAACACCTGATACTACAGTAGACATTTCTAAAACTCACTTGTACTGAAACAGGATCTGTATTCACCTGTAGGAGACAATTATATTTCAGAGATCATGTACTATATTTTTGTTAATTTATCATATTTCAATTTTGTTCTTTGTATTAAATCCTGCCTCACTTACCTATATATACAGGGTTTATTGCTTTTGTGTATGTACATCATTATGTATCTAAACTTTACAAATTTGCCATTTCTGTAGTTATATCTTTACCTATATTGTAGTGTAGTATGATTTATTTCCTTACATATTATATCACTTTGTTTTCCACCCTTGTTTTTCTATAAAAAGATACCTTATTTTCGTTCTTTTTGTTCATGCATTTGCTACCTAGTAAATTACCCAAACTCGCCATTAAATATAGCAATTTATTTCCGCCACTTTTCCAGTTTGGGAGTTTTGTCCCTTTTCCTCATTGTTGTAGGTCTGCCTAAAAATACGTTGATCCCCTCCATGCCTACGATAGTAGAAACCCATTTTTTCCTCACATCTCTGTGTTTCCCGGTAACTACTATTTTCCATCAACGTATACATATATAATACCTTATTTTTGTGTCTGTCAGTCATTTATGTCATAAATACTTTTCGCCTCTTCTTCTTCCTGATTGTGTCTTCTTAATTTAGCTTTTCTTTTGTCCCTCATCACGTGACACGTTTTGTCCTACTATGTGACGTAGTATTTCCCTCGATTTGTCAGTCTATGTAATACATTTGTTTCGTTATAAAGTGTTGCGATAGCTCATCCAATATCTAGCCTAACTGTAAAAGTGAACAACTCTGTTCTATTTGTCAATGATCAAAGTACTTCATTCTGTTCCAGTCTTAGAGGTAGAAACTTTGCCCCTTTCTATTTAGGAATTAGAGGTAGGAAACGTTGCCCCTTTAAGAGTAAGAGGTCGGTCACTTTGTAACTTTCAGTGTAAGCATTGCCCATTTCAGTTTTAGAGCGCGTATTCTGATTCACAGGAAGGTTTTACAATTATTGTGGAAGTAAAACTTAAGTGGAAGTAAAACTTTAGTGGAAGTAACTGTCTATGGCCTGGTCCAAGTGCCACACAAATTCGGTAAATACTGTACTCAGTGTTTTTTCTAATTCGGAGATAGAGATATTTTTTCTAATTTGGAGATAGAGATATACACACAATTATGCTGCATTTGACAGTTTGACATTTTGATAATTTGTGAAACACTTATAATAATAATAATGGAAATAATTGCTCATTTGATGAATTCTTCAAAGACATTCAAAATAGTTTAACCACATATGTCATTAAACTGAAACGTTTTAATGGATATTACATTTTTGATTACGCAATAGTTTGAATTTATTTAAAATGTGCACATTATTACAAAATTAACACGTGAGTCGTAATATGTTCACAACATAGTGAAAACATTTAACTCGTCAAACAGAGAAAATAAGAACGGAAAAGATAGGTTGATACATAATTTTACAAAGTAGCCTGCTGGTATATTTAAAATATTGAACTGAATGCCAAACTTATACTTTTACATGAGTCCAAAGCAAATGTAATGCCTGCCCAGACTGCTGAAGTATAGGCGTAGGAAACGGGGACCAGGGGGAAGCCCCCTCTTCTTTTTTCACATACAATTTTTTATATTATCATTAAATCTGGGGTCCAGAAGAAGGATTTCCAGAACTTTTAAATTGGGACTTACTAAAATTTTGCGCCTCGCTTATCTCGGCGAAAACATAATACTATTCCTTTCCTCTAACTCGAAATCCTGGAACCGCCCTGGCTTTGTCTGTATATTTTGGATTTGGTACATTTGGTTTGCCCTACATATCGGTAAAGATATTTTCGTTTGCGTTTTCTCAGTATGTATGAATATAAACTATTTGTAAACAGCACAATTTGCATTGGATCAAAATGTATACGATTTCGCCTTGTGTTATTGTTGTTTATCCATGTCCAATTTTGGTAAATTGAAAATGAGTACACGACTACATTGTCGTGTACTCGTTTTCAATTTACCAAAATTGGACATGAATAAACGACATTGTTATCCGCTGAAATCTGAAAATTTAATCATCAATGATATCCATCCAATTCTTTTACACATAACGAACGCACCATTTGCACGTGTACGGCGTCTTGTCCCGCACCCTTGATAAGTCTGTCAATGTAATGAAATATTTGACCGGAATAAAAATGAGTCGCTTTGTGATAATTAACTCTCTGGGCTTTTAAAATTGAACATTTCTGGGAAACACCCAGCTGGGCCAGGAGGAAACAGTGATTTTGTGTCTGCAATCTAGTGAATACCCCATCTGGCTTCCGAATTAAATCTATCAATGAAATATTTTTAGTAATTCTTCCCCGATTTTAAGTAACATTTTTGCTGATCCGACTTTCTTTTGAGAAGGGTAATTAATATGATTTGATAGCAGATCAGGCCTACTCAGTGCATTTTTGCGTCCGGACTCAGAAAAATTCCCTTCTACGTGCTTCCAAATTAAAAAAAACATTGTTTTTTTTAGATGCGGAAAACACGACCCCCTAATGAAGTATTGTCTCACAATTAATCCAACTCCTGAAATTTTGCGTAGTGAGTAGGGATAGTGTGTCCCTAAAGTTGATAAAATTGCTGTAAACTTTTTTTTTATAAAAAGTCACCAAATTTTAAGTATACATCTACTCAAACTTTAAATCATCAGTCTGCTTTTGATGATGTAGCCTATGTATTGTATCACAATAAGTATTATTTTATGTCACTAGCCTAAAAAACACTCACCTTTTTTTCCAGATCCGCCACTGTTGTATATATTTATTGCATAATTATAAGGCACATGAAAACAATTTTTTACCAGCAAACATTTTCATTAACCCCCCCCCCCACACACACACACACACACTTTTGGTTTTCTTTCTACGCCACTGAGAAACACGACTGGAAAATAATACTTGAACACAAAACGTGGCAGTAATATAGTCATTTAACACAGGAAACCTATTTACGTATGACACTTCACAATTCAAATATAGAGTAAATAGTTTATGAAGATACAGATCCCAGACTATAGAAATTGACAATATAGATGAACAAGACATTCTTCATTTTCTTTACAACCGTTTTTATCAAGTTAAGTGGTTCAAATCGTCGGACAGTAGTTTAAATGACAGATCTGAATATGTTTAATGTTATAAGGAAAACTTATCAACCGTCAAATAAAGAAAACGATGTAAAGATGTTAAACACACAGAATTTTCTAGGTGTCTGTAAAACACAGAATTTTCTAGGTGTCTGTAAAACACAGAATTTTCTAGGTGTCTGTAAAACACAGAATTTCCAGGGTTCTGTAAAACACAGAATTTTCTAGGTGTCTGTAAAACAGAATTTTCTAGAGGTGTCTGTAAAACAGAATTTTCTAGGTGTCTGTAAAACACAGAATTTCCAGGGTTCTGTAAAACACAGAATTTTCTAGGTGTCTGTAAAACACAGAATTTCCAGGGTTCTGTAAAACACAGAATTTTCTAGGTGTCTGTAAAATACAGAATTTTCTAGGTGTCTGTAAAACAGAATTTTCTAGGTGTCTGAAAAACAGAATTTTCTAGGTGTCTGTAAAATACTAAATTTTCTAGGTGTCTGTAAACGCAGAATATTTTGGTTATCTGCAAAACACAGACT
Source organism: Atrina japonica (assembly GCA_030159075.1). Taxonomy (NCBI): domain Eukaryota; kingdom Metazoa; phylum Mollusca; class Bivalvia; order Pterioida; family Pinnidae; genus Atrina; species Atrina japonica. Next base: position 1,243,789 of record BROG01000068.1, on the reverse strand, counting down.
TTTCTAGTTGTCTGTAAAATACTAAATTTTCTAGGTGTCTATAAAACACAAAATTTTCTAGGTGTCTGTAAAACAGAATTTTCTAGGTGTCTGAAAAACAAAATTTTTCTAGGTGTCTGATAAACACACAATTTTCTAGGTGTCTGTAAAACACAGAATTTTTTAGGTGTCTGAAAACACAACATTTTCTAGGTGTCTGTAAAAAACAGAATTTTCTAGGTGTCCGAAAAACAACATTTTCTAAGTGTCTACAAAACAGAATTTTCTAGATGTCTGTAAAACACAGAATTTTCTAGGTGTCTGAATAACAAAATTTCCAGGTGTCTGTAAAACAGAATTTTCTAGGTGTCTGCAAAACACAGAATTTTCTAGGTTTCTTTAAAAAAGAATTTTCTAGGTGTCTGTCGAACAGAATTTTGTTGTGTTTGTAAAAGACAGAATGCATGCTCTGCATAAATGATAAATTTTCACAATGGTAAGGATCTTCGTTAGTTCATGGGTCGTAATGACATATGTTATATTTCAGACGTAAAGTAACTTCGTAAAACTCAACAACTGTTTACATTACACTCAACATTTCATTTGATATACCAGTATATTGTATTTTACAATTCCTTAACCATAAAGTGAAATTTTAAAAATATGATTGAAAAAGCAACATATTTCATGGAATAAATATTAAATAGATGATTAATATTTGAACTTTGCCTATTGTTTTTCTTCTTCAGAAGTTAAATGAACTTTTACTTTGAATTATCCCTTATTAATGTTAAATGCGAAGTAATTTTCTCATTTTATTCAATTAAAATTATTTATGGAACAAAAATTTAATTAAGTTCGCACATGTGGTTTTTGATAAGTGCCTCTCAAAAGAATAGAATTTGGTTTCAATTTGATGTCTAAAGTATGAGATGATGATATCGCTTGTCCTGTTTTTCAAAATTTCCCGATGTAAATATTCCAGATAATTGATTTTCTTTCAGTATGTAACTGATTTTTACCTACAAAACTCCTACAATTATGCTGACACTTACTTACTGTAAATTAAGCTTTTATCAAACGCACTTTAAGCCCAACACAAGTCATATGCAATGTATGTCGACTTCTGTCACCGTATCCTCTTTAACCTTGACCTTTAAAGTATCAATTGTTTATTGTTGTTTAACTTATTGTTGTTTAACGTCTCACTCTCACTAATATGAAGACGTCACCAAATGCCGGTGAAAGGATTCAAGTTTTGGCCTATGCTCGGCACTTACGCACGGCACTTACGGCCATTGAGGGTTCTTTAACGTGCCGACACCTACGACGACACCTACTACACGGGACCTCCAGTTGTGACTGGATCATCCGAAAGACAGGAAACCAATTTGTCGCCGGCGGGACTCGAACTCACGACTTCACGATCTGGAGTCGAGCGCGCTACCGACTGAGCCAGGCCGGCTCTTTAAAGTCTAAATAAAAATCTTAATATAACTTAGATGGACACTGCAACTTCGGTTCCATGTATTTAATGTAACAATGGAAGAACATTAATGCTTCAGGTAAATGAAATGATAGTAATTAAGAAGTACATATGGTAGACGCACCCATACTCAAGATTGTAATTAAACTTCGTCTTCCTGTTCAACGCAGTAAAAATAGCAAATAGCGGGGTTTGGAGACCCACTGGAACTTATACTAATTTTGTGAGTTCATCAGTTTACTTGCGGCCTTTTCCCGAGTGCACTGAAACCAGATTCTCTCTCAACGTAATAAAAATTTAGTCATCATGTAAAATAATAGTTGTGTGACGTTAAGCTTGAACATACAAAAATAAAAGTAACTACAATATTTTGTAATCAGTGCGAGTGTCAGTAGTCAAAGGTTCAACTAGAGTTTTGATTTCATTTTGAAACTTATTGAATATGGAAATTATTGGATATTTTCATAAACGCGTTAATACAAAGTCTGAAATGAAACGCGAATTTATTGTAAATGAGTAGCTTGGATTTTATTTGCGACTATATGATTTGTCGGCAATTTCCAATGCAATATCCTTCTTATTCCATTTGTGATACGAACACGATTTTAGATGCCTCGTAAAATTTGTTGATGCTGGAGGGTAGATGAGATAGAATTTCACGATACCTGCCAGTAAGTAATACTGTGTTGGTCTATTTAGCACATGCATATTAATATAATTACGTGTATTTGCTATTGATTGGGACGGTGATGATACGATCGTCTACCAAATGTCCGATACGACCCTGGAAATCGATATAGGTCCGCCTTGCATCCTTGTCGTCTTTACCATGCCAAAATCTCTCTCTCTCTCTTATGTTTTTTACTTGGCCACATTTTGGTATTTGATAAACACTGCAACTAAGGACCTTATGTAACCTTAAGACTTTTATGTATCCCTATATCGCACGCGTCCTTGAGTTGTCCACCTGTATGGTATAGTAAAATCCAAATAACCTGGCGGGGCGGAGTCTTGTGAACCCTTTACTGACCTGGACGAGTTTAAATTTTAGGTAATAAAGCATGACATTAAAATTACACTGACTAGAGTGATCGTTCCTACTTGTCAACGTATATACGAGACTACCCAGTGAGGAATAAAACGTTTTGCCCGTCCAGCTTATCATAACCGAAAAGTGAATAGAATCTTCCGTATGATAATCAAAAGGTTACTCCGCCCCGCCATCTTATGTGAATCAGACAATACATATAGGTGGACATCTATATATATAGATAACACACATAATTCGTGTCTTCCTTACGTCCTATAACATATCCCAATATGTTATTAGTTTTATAGACAGATTACCTTTGATTATATATTATTGGATACCCTACATATCACTTGGATAACAGATTGTCCTTACTATACGCGACATATCACTTAGATACCCGACATATCACTTAGATACCCGACATATCAATATGATATCCGACATTTCAATAGGATTCCTGACATATCATTAAGACACCCAACATATCAATATGGTATCCGACATATCAATAGGATTCCTGACATATCACTAAGATACCCGACATATCCATAGGATATCCGATATATCAATAGAATTCCTAACATATCAAAAGGATTCCTGCCATATCACTAAGATACCCGACATAGCAATAGGATTCCTGACATATCACTATGATATCCGTCATATCAATAGGATTCCTGACATATCACTAAGATACCGGATTTTCATTATTTTACCCAGGATTCCTGACATATCATTAAGATACCCGGGTTTTAGCTCACCTGGCCCCAAGGGCTGTTGTCCATCGTCGTCCGTCTGTTAGCTTTTGAATTTAAACATCTTATTTTCAAGAACCAGTTGGCCAATTTTAACCAAACTTGGCATAAAACATCTCCATGTGAAGCCGCATAAAGTTTTCGAATGAAAAAAATCGATAGGACCAATAGGGACCATAGAAGAGGCAAAAAAAGGACAAAAACTTGGTACATTTTGAAAAATCTTCTTCTCATGAACCAATGATCAGATGAGTTTCAAATTTTGTATGCATGATTGTAAAGTCAATAGCTACGGCGTCTGCGAACGAGCAACTAAGGCGTTTCAGTAACACAGGGTACATTTGTCTTACAAATTGTTTAATAACTCAAAACTGATCGACTTTTTGTATAGAAAGATATATGAGAAAGTTTTTAGGAATTATCTGAGAATCACATTGACAAAATTTTAAGGTCATGGGGTCAAGGTCACAGGCACCTAAGTAAATGGACAATATAAGTTTTTTGGTAAAATTTTCGACATTTTTGACTACTTCTCCTAAACCATTGGACCAATTTGAACCAAATTTGACAGGAAGTATAACCATGTAAAGCTGCATAAAGTCGGATGAAAAGGGACTAGGACCAAATATGGCTGCCATGGCTAAATATAGAACGAATGAGTCAGCAAATAGAATACCCGACATATCACTAGTATGCCAGATTATCATTAGGATACCCGACATAATACTAGGATACCCGACATACCATTAAGATACAGGTTTGTCATTATTTTACCCAGCATATCACTAGGATACGCGACATATCACTAGTATGCCAGATTTTCATTAGGATACCCGATAATTACTAGTATGCCAGATTATCATTAGGATACCCGACATATTACTAGAGTACAAGACATATTACTAGTATACCCGACATATCGCGATATATCTTTACCTATTTACATCTAACACTGACAGAAAATGAACATATGACCAATGTATATTTCTGTATTAAGATACATTGATTTACAACGTAACAATGTGTATGTACTTCGAAAAAATATACCTCAGTTTTTTAACATCCTACACATCCCTAAAGCATTCAATGAGACAAGTTATCATTTAAACATATATAAATCTCGGAGGACAGTAAGCAATATTAAACATTCCACTCCACATGGTACCCTACAATATCGTGCCTCTATCATTTATTCACCCATATATCACAAGCCAATTCTTAATTCTTGGAAATTTGCAATATGCATAATCATGTATATTGGCAATTATCATAAAACATTAATCATATCGAATGTATTCGTTAACTTGACTATCTTCCATATAGTTTAAAGGTTTCTATGTTTTAATATAAATTTATATCATCATGTATACGTAATATGTTGTCCCAATGCATTATTTGTAGCACCCCTGGTTTTGATAAATCGTACACATCACAATTCAAACACATATGAAATATTATATAGCGAATAGAGTAAGCTGCTTAGTGCCGTACAAGAGCATACTCCTATTTATAACGGTAATTGCTTTGCCTGTTAAACTTCAAAACAGACAGTGGAATATCAGAGGATGTTTGAATTTCGCCATACATTATTTATTCTGTAAACTATCAACTATTGTAGAAGCGGATCATTGCTGTAAAACTCGGTGTAAATGCTACAAAATCAATAATTTGGCTCCCGATGATGCTAGCTTAAATGAACATAACCACAGGGAGTGGTGTTACTCCAATATCTTTTTTCAAGTTGACCCTATGACCTCTTTTCAACGGTGTCATTGGTCTTTCAAATAATGTGAATCTATTACCATGTTTGTATCTGATTCATTGCAGCATACTACTCCAAAATTTGTAAACAGACTGTTGAAAGAAATCACTATTTCGTATTTATTTATTTTATAATCACTTACCGCTGGGATAAAACTTAATTTGAAATTTCATGTAGGGGATCATGTGCAAACCACTTTAGAATACTTTTGAATTTGAATTACAAAATGACAGCAACCAATAACAGCTTGCTAAAATCACTGTAGATATTTGCCACATGACACGCTTATATATATATATATATATATATATATATATATATATATATATATATATAGAGAGAGAGAGAGAGAGAGAGAGAGAGAGAGAGAGAGAGAGAGAGAGAGAGAGAGAATGTTTTGTCATTTTACCTGTGATTACAACTTTCTCTTTATCAGAAACTGTCAGAGAGTATTTTATTTGTTCATCATGCCATTACAAAACTTATTTATTCAATATTGGTGAACATCTATACGTCGTTGTGTAACGACTGAATGCTTATGACATTTTGTATACCTGCCAAAGTTTGGAATAGGACTGTATGCGACAGTTGATTAATGTCGGGAAAATCAATTATACTTCAACTCTTACCCATCGTCTTTTGTTCGGAAACATTATATCACTGTGAAAGGTTTCCCCTAACACATCACACAACAGCATCTGATTCATGGTTTTATTTTGGTAATAAGAACCCGTCTTTGTGCGTCATGTGGCCATGGCAACAAGAAAGCACACCTTTTGGGTATAATGCACTTTGTACCTGATCGCTCAGGTAAAAGATCCTGTATTTGCGCTAATGACTGCAGCAAATAATTACAAAGAGAAGCAGGCACACATAACTATTCACGCAAGGTTACCTTGATTTGGGGTATTGATCATTTTCGGTTCTGTTTTTGAAATGTAATTGGATTACTTTGTTTAACATTTATATAACTGGAGTATGGAAATATTTTATTTATATGTTTCTGAACCACGGTCCTCTAAATTTTATTAAGTTTTCGAGCAATTATTTTGTATCTGTTAAATCAACATATGCTAAATTTAATGACGGAATCCCATCTTGTAGACCGTCCTTATAACGTCTGATTACTGACATCTCCACTACACGATATTTACATTGACGTATGTTGTAAAATAAAATGTGGATTCTTTGTATTACAATTGTACTCCATATATTCTAGACCTTTAAGTCCCATTCCTATCTCTGTTAAGAACTAATGAAACACAAGATGGATTAAAGACAAAACTGGAAGTCTTTATCAATACGTGGAACTTGTATTAATCTTAGTGAGTTGCAAGAAAATCACTAAAGACCATTACTAGAACAGCTTTGTTGCAGTATCGATGATTGCTTTGTAAATTTTAAGCATTGTCACATTTAGAATTGTCGAACACCGATAATGATTCATTCAAATGTCACCATGTGACCATGTAACTTAGAACTTTGTCACAACTTGGATTTATTCTGAGCTGACACATAATTCCTTATCAACACTGATGTGGACATCTATAAACTCTAAGGCTGCATTACATGTTCCTTTCTGACCATCGATCGATTCCTCGTAAGACGTCAATAAAAAGCGGGATTCTTATCAGATAAGTGCTCGGAGAGAAAGAGACAGTAAGCCCTCGAACACCAACCGTCGTATTCTGTTGGCAAATCATACCACGCACCTGTTTACCTCGATACCATGTTACTGTATAATTATTTCATTTTTCTAATGGGTACAGATTTCAGTGAATGAAGTGAAAATCATCTTTATTATAATAATTCATCTCTTGTTGCTGTATATCGTAACAAACGGGGAAATGTTTGAATATTGTAGTATAAATGTAAATGACTCATTTTCTTCAACAAATCAAACTCAACACCCAGTGGTTTTTTTTCGGAGTATGATTTAGCACACAACTATCAAAATATCAAATTGTATAAACAATTACAATTGCACTCTCAATTTTATATTGTGTTCTTTATACATACAATGTTTTAATTTCAAATATTTCTGATTTCTAACATTAAATGTAACTACTTAACTGTAATGGTGTGGAAGTGATAAAAGCTGAACGTATTCAGTAATTTGTACATGACATGGGTAATGCGGTCACAAATCCGGATTATTAAGGTAAGGCATCGTCTGCCGTCTTTTTGCCTCAGCAGGCGATCGATCGGTTGAAGTACTTACACCGTTTGTACTCATTACAAAAGGCTTGGATGTTCTACTACACACTATTCATTTACCCTTTGATATAAAAAATTCTTAGTTATACATATGCTCAAGAGATATAAAGGCTGACAGGACTATAAAAGTAAACATATACATGTATATGTATATACATATTTGAAAATACTTTTGAAGTTGTGGAAAAAACTGTTAATTTCACGATGGAAGAAGAACATAAAGGTAAGAAAAAGATTTGTCATATGGTGAAAAAATCGATGGATATTTTGATAGGTGAGTGAGAATGTCGATATACAGGTAACAAATGACAGGTAGCAAAATAAGTCGATCCGTTACCATGGATACATGATCTCTGTTACAAATTTGAAATTATTACAGGTATCACTGCGTAGATTTCCTTGGAACTTTCAATCATCATGAAAAGAAATTAATTGAACTTTTCCAGTGCAGGACAAAATACACTATTCCTCAAGGAAATAACGGTGTAACAGAAAAAATAAACTATTATCACAAGATCGTTGTACTCAAAACTAAATTAGAAAGCAAATGAGTTTTTATAATATTTTATCAAGATTACTATAGGAAAACGATATTTGACGGCACCCTACTGTATCAGATAGGAAAGGCTTTGGTATAATCTTCATAGGATTGGAAATCTTTGGAATACATACGTACGTACCTTTTGGTACCATTTAAACATTTATATTTAATATTTTAGCTCTGTTCACACACACACACACACACACACACACACACACACACACACACACACACTATATATATATATATATATATATATATATATATATATATATATATATATATATATATATTAATTCTTTGGTTATTTTTGGGATTTTCTACTTGTCTTAAAATCAATTTTTGATTCCTTGTTTGATTAATGTTTCACAGTGTATGGTTACATAAAAAGAACTAAACAACTGTCCTTTTTCTTTGATATACGTTATCTGTCTATGAAATTCATATGACAATATAAAAGCAGCTGTTAAATTGTATCGTAAGATGTTGCCTTTATTCTTATTTCTGAATTGTAACATTTTGTTACATATGATATTACAGTAATTGTTACATTGTTATAATACATTGTCTCTGTTGATTCACTTGTAAAGTATGTGTTCCTACTGCTGTGGTGTATCTTCTACATTGCCTATGCTGATTCACTTGTGAATTATGTGTTCCTACTGCTGTGGTGTATCTTCTACATTGTCTCTGCTGATTCACTTGTGAAGTATGTGTTCCTACTGCTGTGATGTATCTTCTACATTGTCTCTGCTGATTCACTTGTGAATTATGTGTTCCTACTGCTGTGATATATCTTCTACATTGTCTCTGCTGATTCACTTGTGAATTATGTGTTCCTACTGCTGTGATGTATCTTCTACATTGTTTCTGCTGATTCACTTGTGAAGTATGTGTTCCTACTGCTGTGATGTATCTTCTACATTGTCTCTGCTGATTCACTTGTGAAGTATGTGTTCCTATTGCTGTGATGTATCTTCTACATTGTCTCTGCTGATTCACTTGTGAATTATGTGTTCCTACTGCTGTGATGTATCTTCTACATTGTCTCTGCTGATTCACTTGTAAAGTATGTGTTCCTACTGCTGTTATGTATCTTCTACATTGTCTCTGCTGATTCACTTGTGAATTACGTGTTCCTACTGCTGTGATGTATCTTCAACATTGTCTCTGCTGATTCACTTGTGAATTACGTATTCCTACTGCTGTGATGTATCTTCAACATTGTCTCTGCTGATTCACTTGTGAAGTATGTGTTCCTACTGCTGTAATGTATCTTCTACATTGTCTCTGCTGATTCACTTGTGAATTACGTGTTCCTACTGCTGTGATGTATCTTCAACATTGTCTCTGCTGATTCACTTGTGAATTACGTGTTCCTACTGCTGTGATGTATCTTCTACATTGTTTCTGCTGATTCACTTGTAAAGTATGTGTTCCTACTGCTGTGATGTATCTTCTACATTGTCTCTGCTGATTCACTTGTGAATTACGTGTTCCTATTGCTGTGATGTATCTTCCATGTATCTTCTACATTGTCTCTGCTGATTCACTTGTGAAGTATGTGTTCCTACTGCTGTGATGTATCTTCTACATTGTCTCTGCTGATTCACTTGTGAAGAATGTGTTCCTACTGCTGTGATGTATCTTCCTCACAATTGTCTTTCATAACATTTATCTCTGGACCCAACATTAGCGACGGAACCATATTGTATGATGTTATAATGGATAAAAACAAAATTGAAATTAAACTTAAATCTATATTCGATGTTTACGTGCTCGTTGTTTTATTGTTTCGACCTTTCGCCCAGGAAGGACAAGGTTTAGTGTTTTTTTAAGTCTCGACCTTTCGCCCAGGAAGGACAAGGTTTTTTGTTTTTTAAGTCGTGACCTTTCGCCCAGGAAGGACAAGGTTGAGTGCTTTTTAAGTATCGACCTTTTTGCACAGGAAGGACAAGGTTCAATGCTTTGTAAATCTCGACATTTCGCCCAGGAAGGACAAGGTTCACTGCTTTTTAAGTCTCTACATTCGTCGAAGGCACGAAGCAACGAAAATTGTTTCGCGAAAGGACGACAATGTACGTCGCTAATTATTAGCGGCTTTTTTGGTTTCGTCTTAAAAGGTTTATTCTTCTTCTTCTTACTTGTCGAAATTTCCTTGTTTCGTCCAGAAAGGATGAAACTGTATCTTTCTTATTTGACGACCTTTCGTTGTTTCGCCCAAAAAGTCGAGATTTTAATTTTTCTTAATTGATGACCTTTCTTTTTTTTCGTCCCGAAAGGTCGCGTTTTTTTCAATTTGTGATCTTTCGCTGTTTCGCCCTGAAAGGACGAGATTTTATTTTTCTTAAATGACGACCTTGAGAGAAAAAGAGAGAGAGAGAGAGAGAGAGAGAGAGAGAGAGAGAGAGAGAGAGAGAGAGAGAGAGAGAGAGAGAGAGAGAGAGATAAACACCCATCTTTATATCTAAAGGCATACAGGCTGTCATTTCATTAAAAAACCATGATTTGACCCAAACTTTAATTACCAAGGCCGAGAAGATATATTGTCGTAGAAACTTAAAATATAATGTATATATTGCCTTGAATGGATGAAATACGCCGACGATTGATATCCCTGCCATCTTTTTCACAAATACGACATTCCAGCCGGGATTTTTTATTATAAAAAACATTTCATTTGTATAAAACGTCAAATAATTGAACATTTTGACAGTGTGTGTTTTTGATATAGGTTCAGATTTAGGCCTAAAAATTGGGCGTAAAAATCCTCACTTCATTGACATATTTCTTAAACAAAATAAAACAAAAAAATATTCTTTGTTGTTGTTTAATGTCAGTGTGCAGTAACGCAGGAAGCTAATCAATAGTGGGATACAAAATATTTTTATAAAACTATTTTCCCTGGTTTAATACGTTTTTTCATACGCCTTTTGTTTATGCAATTAACATATACAATTACATTTGAAACAATTTATTGTGTCGATATTATAAGAATTTTGCTTGTATGTAAAAAGTTAAGACAGGGGAGGGGACGTTGTCGTCCTTTTGCGAAAGGTCGATATTTAAACAGGTACAGAATGTCGTCCTTTCGGGCGAAATAATGAAAACTCGATAATAATATTCTGGGCAAAAGAACGAAAAAACGAAGCAACGAATTTGCACAAATTAGCCATCGTAGATATCGCTTTTGTGAACAAAAAATGATATTTCACGCAAATACTGAATAAATGAGTAATATTTGCTATGATTTAAGGTATGTATTTGTAGATTTATGGATATTGTCATAGTCCCAGGAATAGAATATTACATGTGTTTGTAGAATATTATATGTGTTTGTAGATACATAGATATTGCCATAGTCCGATGATAGAATGTTACATGTGTTTGTAGATACATGGATATTGCCACAGTCCGAGGGATAGAATACATATATTTGTAGATACATAGATATTGCCACAGTCCGAGGGATAGAATACATGTGTTTGTAGATACATAGATATTGCCACAGTCCGAGGAATAGAATACATGTGTTTGTAGATACATAGATATTGCCACAGTCCGAGGGATAGAATACATATATTTGTAGATACATAGATATTGCCACAGTCCGAGGAATAGAATACATGTGTTTGTAGATACATAGATATTGCCATAGTGCGAGTGATAGAATACATGTGTTTGTAGATACATAGATATTGCCACAGTCCGAGGGATAGAATGCACGTGTTTGTAGATACATAGATATTGCCATAGTCCGAAGGATAGAATACATATATTTATAGATACATAGATATTGCCATAGTGCGAGTGATAGAATACATGTGTTTGTAGATACATAGATATTGCCATAGTCCGAGGGATAGAATACATGTGTTTGTAGATACATAGATATTGCCATAGTCCGAGTGATAGAATGTTAAACGTGTTTGTAGATACATAGATATTGCCATAGTCCGAGTGATCGAATGTTAAATGTGTTTGTAGATACATGGGTATTGCCATAGTCCGAGGGATAGAAAAATATTTGTAGATACATAGATATTGCCATAGTCCGAAGGATAGAATACATATATTTATAGATACATAGATATTGCCATAGTGCGAGTGATAGAATGTTAAATGTGTTTGTAGATACATAGATATTGCCACAGTCCGAGTGATAGAATGTTAAACGTGTTTGTAGATACATAGATATTGCCATAGTCGGAAGGATAGAATACATGTGTTTGTAGATACATAGATATTGCCATAGTGCGAGTGATAGAATGTTAAATGTGTTTGTAGATACATAGATATTGCCACAGTCCGAGTGATAGAATGTTAAACGTGTTTGTAGATACATAGATATTGCCATAGTCGGAAGGATAGAATACATGTGTTTGTAGATACATAGATATTGCCATAGTCCGAATGATAGAAAGTTACATGTGTTTGTAGATACATGGATATTGCCGTAGTCCGAGGGATAGAAGAAGTGTTTTAAGTTTTAGCAGATATTACATCAATACTTCTCTTCAATTAATTGATGTCTTTATTTGTTAACAAAGGAAAATAACAAGACCTAAAGTCAAAAACTTTAAAAAATAGAGTCGACATTGAAACTTTATCACACGGATATATTAACAATTTATAATATCAATAGATTTTTTAAAGTATAGTAAAACCTATGAGGAAGCTTTAAAATTCAAACCGATACATAAAATTTATAATTTAAAATTTGAGCTTTTCAAATGTGTCCTTTAAAATTTGTTATCATTTGAAAAATGCCATTCATTGCATTTGTAAATAGACCACATCTTCATTTTAAACATACGGATTGAATACGTCAATACCGTCCAGGACGTTCTAGGTTCTTCGAATATACGTAGAAAACGTAGAAATATCAAATCAAATACCGTAAGCTATTTATATGGTTTTTAGATGTTGTTTTGTGCTAGCCATCAAGTAATTACCCAATATATGTTAACGCTACAATAACATTTTGACCTTTCTACTCGACAGTCTTTAAAAACATATTTCAATGTATATAACTGCACACCAAAGATACACATTCAAACAAATATATGTTTCGGTTTTGAATGAAACGTTCTTAAATTCGAGCTCAACATAATGTCTTCTGGACAAAAATGATTATCTTCAGCTTCCGTTTTTACCTTTTCTTTTTACAAACTATAAATTTTGTTATTAAGTTTGTAAAGTGTGCACCCTTTTTTATTTTGTATCATTATAGCAAAAGCACCTTCACACCGTGTATAGTCCATCATATCTTATACAAGTTTAAGATTTTAATTTTTTTTTTTAGAATCTGAAAATGGTGAAACGCCTGGTCCCGTCAATCTATCCACAGGGCGCTTTAACAGGTCAGCAGATAGCCCTATGGAAGAGGAGAGGCCGTTACTGCTCAGTATTTCCACAAAATCGCCCAGCTCAAGGTCAGAAGACAGAGGCCACCCAGAACGAAAGAGACGTGCCAGTGAGGAAAGTTGTGAGGTATAAAATACCTAGGATAAATTAGTTATTTAACAATCAGATGGATCCCAAACATTCATAAGAAACTTATTACCTCGGTATTTGTAATGACGTAACTGATCAGAAACCTGCCATAATGTTCGTTGGAATGGAAATCAGTACTTTTTATTATATAAAAGACACGGATGTATTACTCCTTTGTATGACTTAGATGACTTATGAACCTTGTGAATTTGATGTTTCAGAGTTCAACAAAATTGAGTGAAGGTGGAAATGCTGATGAATCTATTACTGGAAAAGATGAAGATGATGACGATGAAAATGACGATGACGAGAAGATGCCTGTTGGACAAGAATTTGACCCTGAGAGGCTTAAATCATTTAATGTAAGATTAAGATTATTTATACTTTTTTTCGGTCGTTTTCTGTTCCTACATGTTTCACTTTGCACTAACACATTCCATTGATTATCTGTATTATCATTACTGTGTGGTTATCTGCATAAATATTTTTTTCAGGCAAATTGTTATCTGATTGACCTCAGTGCACTGATTGATAGATGAGTATAGACATAAACGCATTGTGTTAAACAACCTTTACAGGAGTTTTATTTTTTATTTGTATAATTACAAAATATGAATCTATTTCAGATGTTTGTGCGACTCTTTGTTGATGAGAATTTAGACCGCATGGTTCCAATCTCAAAACAACCCAAGGACAAAATCCAGGCCATATTAGAAGCATGTGATAGACAATTTCCGGAGTTTCATATCAGATCTAGGAAGAGAATTCGAACATACCTCAAATCTTGCCGTCGTATGAGACGCTCGAAAGAACAAAACGGCTGGGAACCAGTTAGTTTTCAACTATTTATATGATTATTTTGATCAATAATTTTCTGTTAAATTGTTTTATTTTTATTGTTTCTATAAATATTCAAGCACAATCAAAGAGCTCAAAATAGATGTTCTGAAATATACTCATCCCTCAATATATCTATCAAGTGATACAAATCCATCTGTCTTTTCTTAGCAATTGCGCCCAACACCACCACATCTGACGTCAGCTGCAGCAGAGAGCCTTCTCGCCCAAGCATGTGAAAATGAAAGCCAAAATGCAAAAAGAATGCGCATGGGTCTAGAACCCTTACCGGTAAGACATGTTTCTTCGACTTACCTTCTAGACAAGTTTTGACATAAACATTGTAGAGACAGAGCAGGTTGGTTAGAAAATTGTTATCAGAAAACCATTTATTTGTTCATTTATCATCTGTATTAATATATCAGAGATGTGGTGATAATTTACTATAAATTTCTAGTTCGTTGGGATATATTACATTGATATATTTATAAAAATTGTTATCATTAATTAACAAAACGTCGTCGATATATCTAAATGACAAATTAAAGGTCACTTTTACCTACTATAGACACATACTAAAAATTTACACCCAAGCTATACGACAAATGAGATGATTTCAGTTTCCCATCGTAAATTTTCCATATCTAAGTATTAATATCCTTCAACATATGAACAAATCATATTCAGGTTGCTGATAAGATATTGGCACTGGGTTTTCGAAGATCGCGCTTGATGTCAACGTTCCGCATATTTTACGGACGGTATAATAGCCTTGTTTGCGATTTCTTTGTTTCACTAAATAAAATTTTAACTGCTTGTTTGATAGCAGTTGTTGAGTCATCTATACCGATTGTGACGAGGATTTCATCTTTAACTATTTTATTTGGTTTTGACTGTGAACTCACGGTGGGTGTGATCGATCAGCAGGGGATGCTTACTCTTCCATGGCACCTAATCCCACCTTTGAAGGCCCGTGTTTGTCCAGTATTCACCAAATTTGTATCTGTATCCTGGGTATCTGAGATTTTATACTGGTTATGTCTTGTTGTATGTCTGCTTAGTAGAATGATAGGTCATATTCCAGTAATTCAATTATCATTCATTTATTTCTATTATAGGCATCCGCGATGCAGAACAATAATGTAGTTGTCAATGCAAACAACCAGCCACAGGCTCAGACACAGAATACAACTCACCAACCACAGCAATCTACGCCTTCTCCACAGTCTCAAACTCCACAGACGTCACCACAGTCACAACCGGCGTCAGCTCAAGTAGACAGACATGCTCCAACAAATAACGACTTTATGCGTCACCAGCCTCCTCCAGCAGCTTTCCGACCTCCCCCAGAGTTTCATCCACCTTTCTTTCCAAATGGAAATGGGCTCTTCCGTCCTGGATTTCCTCCAAGTTATCAACATCCTGCTCATCACCACACGCCCGTCCTATCTCACAGTCCCATAACTCCAAGCTCTGTCCAAAATGGTAAGTTATGTAGGTATCAGTTCTGTTTTCTTCTCTAGTTATCAATGACATTTGAGATTTTGAATTACGGAATGATTGTCTGAGAGTAAACATGACTCGGTTATTTCAAATTGATAAAGTTTGATTATATCTTAATGATTGTTTATCTGCCTAAGAGTGGAATTATTCCATGAATTTATAATGAAAAAGCTCATTTGGAGAGATTGAAATTGTTATTTTCCTTTTAAAAGTGAATATATTACTGTTGTAGGTCTACCAAGGTATATGTTTACAAACATAATGACATAACGAAACCGGGTTATCACCTCCACCAAGAAAAACTGGCCGCTATCATATAACTGAAAAATTGTTGAGTGTGACATAGAACTCTATTCAAAATAAAATAGTAACAAACACACTGAGCCTTACCAGCCTTTATTTAGCCAGAACTGGGGTGATACGATACTTTAGTAAAACATGGAATCCGTCCAAGGCCATACGTTTTATCTGTACAACCGATTTTTGGAAAATAGACTGTATTGTTGGTTTTGGACTGTAACTGGATGTGTCACTTTATATTGGTAGATCTATAGTGTGTGTTGCTGAAGTTACATAATCAGAATCAACATTGCACTCTATAGCATTACTGAGCACATAACATATTATATTATTGTCTTTATTTTGTTGTGAACTGACTTGCGGCAATCTGCTCTACAAATAAGTATAGTAATGAAAATAATTATTTACCTGTAAAGCAAAAGTCAAGGGAGGTAATAACAGAATAATACAGTTTATCATGTAATTGACATGTATGACTATACACTAAAATACTAGAATTGATACCTTACTCTTCTTTACTTGTATACTTCATTAGTTTATTAACATATAACGAGATGAATAAAGGTTTATCTACCGGTATACAATATGTTAAGTTACGTATTATATTAAACAGGATTTCTAGTGACATAAATCATTTATTTGTTAAGATTTTCACACATTAATGAAAATGTGACACTTATTCTATTGTTTACGTGTATAATGCTTCAGCTTATGTAAAAAGAAGTAGATTTTCATTCGAGTAGGCAGTAAACAATTTTGTGTTTGTTTCATGTTGTATCTGAATATTTTGTAGGCCCGACTGACCTCAGTATGAAGAAACAGTCGTCCAAAAATCAACTTAGTCCAAGCGAAGTCGCAACTATAAAACAACTAATCGGAGGGTATCGAGAATCTGCAGCGTTTTTATACCGATCTGCTGACGAACTAGAACAACTTCTACTGCAGCAAAATTAATTTATACTGTGGTTCCAGCAAAGAATTCAAAGGAAACATATGTCTCAATAAAGGTAGATCTGTTGTTACATTGCAACAGTAACAGTAACGAGGAATTCCAATAATCCTCTGTTGAACTGATCAAATGGACATAGTAAATGTGAAGACTCATGTCATTCTTCTAAGTGAAACAGATTCAGATTTCTGAAGTTTTGGCAATTCAGTGTGTTTGTCTACAATCATTTTTGATGAATAGAGCAAATACATTATGAACAAGTGCTAAGTTGTTGATCTATTTTTGTGAGACAATAGTACACCCACACATAAATACAGAGACCGTGCATTTTAAAAGACAGAACTATGTCGCTAATGAAGTATTCAAGTTGTTAAGGTGTTGGTAACAAGATAACTATTTATAGTTAGGTGTCAAATTTGTATTTGATCTCATTGTAAATGTGCATAAGCAAATCTAGTCTCCATGTTGTGGTCAATCTGTGATTTGTATTGGTATATTTTTTAATGCTCATGTAAATTTAAATGAAGTTTTATGGATGAAAAAGAGGGTTTGAAGAAGTTTATAAGTTAAATGATAACTCCTTTGTTTACTATATTGCATTTCATTACTTATACCTTTAATGGATAAACTGCAATATATTCCCCTAGTCAATTTTGTATATATGAAAACAAATGATAAAATGAATCTCTTATTGTTGTATAAGATAGATATTTTGCTTTACACGCCTATTGTAAAGGCGTTCATATTTAAGAGTAGTCTCAAAGTTTATTTTTTTTGTTCTGTGTCACATTTTATCTATACAATGGGGTGATACTGATTAAAATGAATTTTCTGCAGAGATATTATCTCTTAAAAATTGCATCAGGAATTGTTTGAATTACAATCACAATACCTGAAACACACACACACACACACACACACACAGATATATATATATATATATATATATATATATATATATATATATATATATATATATATATATATATATATATATATATATATATATATACTCGAACCTCCTTATCTCAAAGTTGTCAGGACAAAGTACATGTAGATGAGTCATGTAAAATCCTAGAGTTAAAAGGTCTGTCACTTAATAGAATCCTGATTCCTCTCGAGAGCTTCTCAGTAATTGCCCAACACCACATGTATATCATATGTAAACCGAATTTTTTAAAAGATTTTTATTAATTGTATGCAATAAAAAAACATACGAGAGGCATATTTTTCAGCACTATTCATATCATCACATGATGATTTAAAATATTTTTAAAAAAACTTGACCTCACGATAACGGGTTATTTTCATATTGAATTTAATCATCGATATCATGTTTTAACATCAATATTAGTGGGTTTTTTTCGATTTTTCTGATCCTGATCATTTTTAGTAAAAGGAAAATAGATGGGACCGGTGCTTGATCCCGAGTTAACCAGGTTAATCGAAATTATCGATCTCTGCTTAATGTTTTGACTATATATACATATATATGTGTATGTAAGCAGACACACGTGAAAATTATACACGACAAACTGTGAATATTGTACACCACAAAATGTGAAAAACATGGTACATGATAAACTGTAAACTATACAGGATAAACTGTGGAAAAGTACCACTTAACTCAATCATACATAACACTAAAAAATAAAATATCAATAGTTTTTATTCTGGTCGATTGAAAATTGAATTTTTCTGAGGATAATATTAAGCCATTTACCAATCCCAGCAATGTGTATCAGTGACGCAGCAAATATTTGACCACTTGTTAGTATTTGTCATAAGATAGAACGGTTACTGCTGTAAAGAACCACAATTACAAAAACTTCAACATCATTTTGTAGCAGTTAACTGAACTGTTCACTGTGATTGATTTTTTTTTTTTTAATGAAACTATTAACCATGTTGTGCTGTTAAGTCAATGAACGCGTAAAACATGTACTTTTTATGTTGGTATTACAAAACGATATGTTCATAAGTATATTTTTGTAATTCTTTGATTACTTCAGATGTTTTTCTCCTTGTTTACGTTGTTTAAAAGACCGCCAATTAGCAGCTTTTTATAAAATGTGGACTAGTCTTATTATGATGTATTTTCCAATGTGTGACGATTTTTGTTATTCGTTGTAATTATTATTCCAGGTGTTGTTGACGTTTTGTTTCAGTATTATTTATTTTGTTGATTCATTTCTTATTTTATTTTGTTCAGTAATAAGACTTAAAGTGCAATATATTTATTGACATGTAGAAGGTAACAGTTGATGTTATCGACATTCATGTATCTATTTTATGGACATGAAAATAAATTATTATTGTGGCATGCTTTAGTTTTGACTTTCATTTCAGATACGTAGTTTTCTGCTACATGTTATCCTTTAGATAAAGCAATTACTACCACTGTTGGATATTTTGTTACGTTGGACTTCTTTTCAAATGCAGACCATTTGACAAGAAATTTTCATGTATTGAAAACTTGTAAATAATTGACGATTTCATTACTCGGCTCAACAATCAAATTTCATTAGTCGTATAAATGAAAGTGGAAACTGTTATTTCCATGTTAACGAAATTTGAACAGAAACTCAAATAAATATCATAAACACAATACCAAATTTATAGTTGTGCAAACAAGAGGTCAAAACAAATGCTCAAGACGATCGTTTCTGTCAAGAAAATTTCATCAGTTGAGCTGGATTTTAAAATACATTTCGAGTTCCGAAACAAAAAAGTTTTATCATACAAGGCTAAGACGATTACCTAAATGTATTTCTTAATCCGTCCACGAATAACCACTGTAAAAAGATGACCATCTTAGTTTTTTATTTTACTTGCCTAATCTATTGTTATAATAAAGTATATGGTAACACCATAATCATGTGGAACGCTTTTACATACCTAGACGTCAAAACACCTGACTAGTTCTAACACACTTAAGTTTGATCGGCTCAAAATAGACGTGGTCTCTTCTTCAGAGTCATTTAAAGTTGATTTTAAAAGGTAATGATGGAGGGCCAAATATCTTAGTTAAGAGAGAAAATCGAATATGAGTTTAGGGCATATTAAAGTGCACACGTTACAAGCTGCATCAGCTGTTTTTTTTTCAAATGTCAGTTGTAAATTCGATAAACTAACTCACATTGTAATGTCCTGATATAAATTTCTCATATTAAGAAATTTGAAATACAGTTTACGAAGAACCAACTTTTGGAATGATGATGATGATGATAACATTGAGGTATGATAGGAATCCCATATTAGAAACTCTATTTGTAGATGGTCTGAAGGAAAGGTAAACTAAGTCAACAGAAAAATACAGAATATGTTAAATTTCGAGTAGAATTCAAAACTACAAAACTTCCAAATTGCCAAAACTATCAACGAATCATCCAGACTAACTAAAGCATTGAAAAATTGTTAACATTGTCACCTGACCCCTGGAGTCCGACTGGGTCATCAGTTGATTAATGATAAAGTCGGAAAGTTTATTTGCAAAAGGTCGGGAGTCCAGTTACATAGCCACGTAACTTCATGTTAATGTTAACAGAACATTATCGTTCATGTAAAATTAAAAAATAACATTGAATAGACGGTAAAACGCCAATAATAGAAATATACCAAAATGAAGCGTATATTGTCTGAACACCGTTACAATAGCATATTTTATCCGTATCTAACAAACGATTGGCTATTTCCACTGTCATGTAAATTTTGAATTTACCGGGTGGGTGAATATTCAAAATTTACAACTAGACATTAGACCCTACGAATCGCTTGTTAGAACGGATTGCTTTTTCGTTTTATTTTTGAAGTTTTTTTAGAGGTACTAAAATACATGTTGTGTCTTAAATATGTCCAGCAAAGTATATATATAATGTGTTTGTTTGGTTGATCTAGCATTCCAGTCATGTATAAAGGGAGACAAATCTTGATGCTATTCGCATGCTGTATGGTATTAACAGATTTAAACTTGAATTTCAACTTTTGAATGATGCTTACGTAAATTTAAGTGTGTACACAATTACTGAATTAACGCAACAAATCACTGAGTATAATAGTGTTTCAACAAATCATTTTGCATCAAAATCATTCTTTATTTCTTTCTTCAATAACCAGGCATGCCATAGGCCTTCAGTTGTCCAGACAGAGGTCTTTAGATCATGTCAAGAATTTTTAACTTACAGTCTCATGTCAAAAGTTATTCCCCAAAATGAATTTATCTATATATAACCTTAGTAAATTTGCGTTTTGTTCAAAACTCTTTTAGAATTAGTCAATTATCCAATTTTAAGAAAACTTCATCCACAGAATGTTGATGTTTTGGTACTCAATAAGTAGAGATTCCATTGCAATCTATTTATTATTTGAGGAGAAATGCATTATTTATCATGAGAGTAAAATTCTAGCGAGATCATTTAGATGTTTATTACAAAGATAATGAACGGATCTTTCACGTAATTCATAAAAACCAAGGTAAAACTATCGATACCCACGTAATCTATGGATGTAAACTAACAAAAAATATTATCAAAATTAGGCCCAGATTTCCAGGGTTAAAACGTGCCATTTTTTCAATTTTGGATGTCTACCAAAATAAAAAAATAATAACAGAATTACTAAGGTTATATAGCTAAATTCATTAATGAGAAACACTTTTGACCTATAACTGTATATGGGGAGATCACCAGGTTTAGGTGAAGTGCCACAAATTTTTACCTCTGCTATGGATGGTACCAATGCAGCGGGGGTTCTGTTACGTGCCACGCCTTCCTTGTCCCGCGATTTTTGAGTCTCACCCAAATGCTTTGTCCTCACAAAGAAGATATTTCTACTTTTTGTCGTGGTTTTTTTTTTTTTTTTTTTTTTTTTTTTGAAAATGTCTACTCCGGGCGCAGCCAAATGAAAAAAAAAGTTATCAAAATAATAATTTGTGAAAATAGACATAATGAAATAAAAATCGAGTGTTAAAATTGGGTTTTTTTACAGATTGTCATGGAGAAAAATTATTTTCGTTTAAATTGAATTTGTTGATAACTACATGATCAGCTGAACATATATAACTAAGCTAATATGAATCTTATGATATATAATGATAACCCAGATCGTAAAACTTGATCTTTTTACTGCGTGGCCTTCAACAGAAGCTTGTAATAAAATACTATAGTATGCTTTTTACTCTACTAAAAAAACTCGGAATTTATTCAGAAAAATCAGAGGGCAAATTTTAAATATAACAAACTTTTCAAAACTAATTAATTGAATCATTGAAATTCAGGACACCCATGGGACTGTGGTGACTTAAGGTAAATTAAAGATTGGGTGAGTGGTGAATATGTTTTTCTGTCGTAAAAGGTCGTAAATCTCCAAGTAAACAGTATACTATATATATATATATATCACAAATACTGAAATAACAAGGTACCTATGGTGAGTTTATATGTGCCTTGTTATTTCTATATTTGTGCTTTATGTGTGATTTATTTACACAGATAGTATCATTTCTGATCCACTTTTGAAATTGGGGGTGGGGTGGAGCACAAGTATGTTTATGCCCCCCACACTTTTTGACGTAATTTATTTTATTACACAGCCACAATTTTTTAAAATCTTGATTTTTTTAATAGCAGTAGTTATAATTCTTGAATAATTGATTTTCCGGAATCCATACTTATTAATACTAAAACAATTACATTATATATACTCTTCCTCCCTTGTTCCCCATCATTTCAGTAAAGAAATTTTCGTTTTCTTTTCCATGGCTTGTATGAATATGAGAATTTATTTGTAAACTTGGCAAAGTTTGAATTGTATCAAAATGTAAGTTATATCTCACCTATTGTTTATACATTACATGTATGTAGTCGTTGGTACCGGGGCGACCAGGGGGTGCCCCCTCCCCACTATTTCTTACATACCAATTTATTTATACATTATCAACACGTCTGGAAGATTTTTATAAATGATACACATGTAAATTTCATGCAATTTTGGTCGTAATAAAAACGGAGTTGCAATGTGATAATGAACTCTCTGGGCTTAAATAATTGAACATTTCTGGGAAGCATATCCTGGACCACGAGGAAAGGGCGATTTTTGTCTGGGAGTTAGAGGATACCTCATCGGGCTTCCAAATTAATCAATCAACGATATTTATAACGATAAGGAGGTCATAATTCAATGTATGGATGACAGAAGGCCAAAATTCTGTACGGATTTTAGTAACTTTTTTGCTCTTAAGAAGAATAATCAAAGTGGTTTATTAGCGGATTGCTATGCGTATTTTCGCGGCTGGATACAGAAAAAGAGATTCAAATCTGAAAGATGCATAAAATCCTACCCCTATTGAAATATTGCCGCACAATTAATCCAACGAGTGCCGCCTAAAGTTGAAAAAATAGGTGTAAAACCTTTTTTCTATAATACGTCGAAAACTTTTCACTACTAGCTCCGCTCGTCGATTTTAATTTATTTAAAATTTACAGCACTCCAACTTGAAATCATCACTCTACTATTGCATAAACAGTTTTAATTTAAGTTTTAATTTTATTTTTTAAAGTATAAACAAGTTTAATTAATGCCGCCAGCCTCAAAACCGACCCCTTTTAAAAACACCTTTTGATTTGCTTCCTACACCACTGCATACAGAAAGCAACATTTTCACGCGCATGGCGTCTTGTCACCCCCCCCCCCACCCAACCCAAAGTTACGCCACCTCATTGAAAATCCCTGGATTCGCCCTTGTAAGCAACTCTCAATATTTTGAACGGTTGTGCCCCCTCCCCGTTCTCTGGACCTAGCTACGCCACTGTATATATATATATATATATATATATATATATATATATATATATATATATATATATATATATATATATATATATATATATATATATATTATATATATATACTGCTTTATGCCAATATATCAATAAGTCATATGCTTTTAGCCTAGTACTAAACGTTCATTAACAAAAGCCTATCAATATTAAATCGAGTACATAACTGTTCATTCATGCGAATCTTTACAAAACCGGTTTTACTACATACCGCCGTCGTGTTCCTAAAAATAAATACTTCTGTTTACATAAAATTCATTCATTGCTGTTGAATATAATGACATAGGCTTTGATTTGTGAACGTATTATTGGTAATAGTTTGTGTTGTGTGATGAATTGATTCATAATCATGGCTGGTGTAAACAATGGCGGAGATGAAACAAAAACAAAATTGTATATAATGGAAGATATAGAGTGGAATACCAACATTCGTATTTTACCAGACCTAGACAATTCAGATTTGCCGAAAATATGTGAATTTAAACAAGACAATAGTAAAGAAAATCTCGTTCCCGGTGTTAAAATGTATTCTGAACAACCGGTACTTTTGTACACACGACTTCAGCAGAGACAAGTGAAAGCCAGAACCATATATCATGATCCGAGTGGACCGTATTACGAGCTTGGACAAACACTTATATTTCCGGATAGTTTTGAAGGTAACGTGATCACATACACACACACACACACACACACACACACACACACACACACACACACACACACACACACATTTTGGGCGTTATTGCGGGGGTGGTGATATAACTTGTCACAAGTGTGTGTGTGTGTGTGTGTGACCTATCGTAACCATATTATAGTTTGTAGGTAAAATTATGTCCTCCAAAAGCCTTTAACTTTACGAGAAACAGCAGCTTTAGGTAGAATAACGTGATAGCAAGTGTCTTAACCTATAGAGACACAACAGCTGTAGGTAGAGTAACGTCCCACCAAGTGTCTTAAACCTATAGGAAAACAGCAGCTGTAGGTAGAATAATGCCCCATCAAATGTATTTAACTTAATGGGAAACAACAGCTGTATGTATAATAACGTTTCACCAAGTGTCTTTAACTTAAAGGGGAGACAGCAGTTGTAAGTCACATCGAGTGTCACCAATAGTCTTTAACTAACAGAAACACAGCAGTTGTAGGCAGAGTAACGTCCCACCAATAGTCTTTAACTTACAGAGACACAGCAGTTGTAGGCAGAGTAACGTCTCACCAATAGTCTTTAACTTACAGAGGCACAGCAGTTGTAGGCAGAGTAACGTCCCACCAATAGTCTTTAACTTACAGAGACACAGCAGTTGTAGGCAGAGTAACGTCCCACCAATAGTCTTTAACTTACAGAGACACAGCAGTTGTAGGCAGAGTAACGTCCCACCAATTGTCTTTAACTTACAGAGACACAGCAGTTGTAGGCAGAGTAACGTCCCACCAATATTCTTTAACTTACAGAGACACAGCAGTTGTAGGCAGAGTAACGTCCCACCAATAGTCTTTAACTTACAGAGACACAGCAGTTGTAGGCAGAGTAACGTCCCACCAATAGTCTTTAACTTACAGAGACAGAGCAGTTGTAGGCAGAGTAACGTCCCACCAATAGTCTTTAACTTACAGAGACAGAGCAGTTGTAATCAAAGTAACGTCCCACCAATAGTCTTTAACTTACAGAGACACAGCAGTTGTAGGCAGAGTAACGTCCCGCCAATAGTCTTTAACTTACAGAGACAGAGCAGTTGTAGGCAGAGTAACGTCTCACCAATAGTCTTTAACTTACAGAGACACAGCAGTTGTAGGCAGAGTAACGTCCCACCAATAGTCTTTAACTTACAGAGACACAGCAGTTGTAGGCAGAGTAACGTCCCACCAATAGTCTTTAACTTACGGAGACACAGCAGTTGTAGGCAGAGTAACGTCCCACCAATAGTCTTTAACTTACAGAGACACAGCAGTTGTAGGCAGAGTAACGTCCAGTTAATAGTCTTTAGAAAATATATTTAAAATTGTAGCTCAACTGATGAAGTCTAATAGACAGAAACGACCGTCTTGTGCATTATAACTTTGGTATTATGTTTATAATTTTTATAACCACTAATGGCACTATGTCGTTGCCACTGCTGGTGGACCGTTTGAGTCCCCAAGGGTATACATAAACCAAGTACCTGGTTTTTCGGTACCTGCTGATAATGTTATACTAAAGTAATATTTGGCACAGATAGCACAATTAAAAATTCTAAATTCATCTAAAGTTAAAGCAGCCATCTTTTTACAGTGGTTACTCTTAAACGGATTTGGGCTACACGTTTAGATATATTATTTGGCCTTGTCTAATGCTACTTTCTCTTTAGAATATCTGTTTAAACTTGTAGTTCAACTGATGAAGTCTAATTGAAAGAAACGATCGTCTTGAGCATTGTAACTTTGGCATCATGTTTATAACATCTTTAACTTACAGAGACACAGCAAATGTAGGTAACGTCCCATCAATATTCTTTAACTTACAGAGACACAGCAGCAGTAGATAAAGTAACGTCTAACTACAGAGACACACCAGCTGTAGGTAGAGTTCGATAGTCTTTAACTTACAGAGACACAACAGTTGGAGGTAGAGTAACGTCCAATTAATAGTCTTTAATTTACAGAGATACAGCAGCTGTAGGTAGAGTAACTTCCAATTAATAGTCTTTAACTTACAGAGACACAGCAGCTGTAGGTAACGTCCCATCAATATTCTTTAACTTACAGAGACACAGCAGCAGTAGATACAGTAACGTCTAACTACAGAGACACACCAGCTGTAGGTAGAGTTCGATAGTCTTTAACTTACAGAGACACAACAGTTGGAGGTAGAGTAACGTCCAATTAATAGTCTTTAATTTACAGAGATACAGCAGCTGTAGGTAGAGTAACTTCCAATTAACAGTCTTTAACTTACAGAGACACAGCAGCTGTAGGTAACGTCCCATCAATATTCTTTAACTTACAGAGACACAGCAGCAGTAGATAAAGTAACGTCTAACTACAGAGACACACCAGCTGTAGGTAGAGTTCGATAGTCTTTAACTTACAGAGACACAACAGTTGGAGGTAGAGTAACGTCCAATCAATAGTCTTTTCATATAGGGACACAGCAGCTGTAGGTAGAAAAACGTCATATCAGTTAAAACATTTGAGATATCAGCGTGTTTGCGGGTTAAGGCCATTCCAAGTTTTTTCTCTGCTTAGCGTCCGTTGATAATTTTGAGATCATAAAACAAACAAAAACCACAAACATCTAGGGGAATTTGGCACATAGCCCTAAAATGAACAGTTAAACATGGACATTGATCATTGTGAGAACTAACATTCCATTTGTTATCTATTCAGTAGTATATACCAAAGATATGCTTTTTATAAGTTTAATTTTGTTTTTCTGTTCTCAGCACGTTAGGAAAATACTTAAATGTGCATAAAACTGCATTTGTTCTCATAAAAATGTCTTGTGTGTTTCTGTCGTTTTGTGTTTTATTCCTGATAGAAAAATAAGTTTTTTATTTTAGGATGGACGTTAAACATAAAAAAGTCTTGGAAAGGCGTAATGACGTTTTTACGTACTATTATATTAGACACGTGTTATTTATTGCAGGCTGGTTTGAGATGGTGCCGCCAGATTTTGGAGGTAGTGCCGTTTGTAGAACTATTGCTGAAGTAGCCGAAATCATGCCACGTAAAATATTTACACGGACTAAATTAAATGGCATCAGGATTGTGGATGCTGAAAATGGTCAACAGACATTCAAAGAGCGCAAAATCATGGCTGGAACTGTGTTGCACGTGGATAGCACGTTTTCAGCAAGGTGGAAAACTTCGGCGGAAACAGGTGTTCACAAAAAGAAAAAAGAGGAATGGACTACAGTAGAAGTGAAATATTTAAAATGCGTTGACATTGACGAAAAGGAAGTTCTTGTTCCATTTTCATCAAAAGGAAAATTTAGCATAATATATGATAAAGGCGGAAATGATGCTCGAAGTGTTTTTCGTCTAAAAGACTTATTGTCAGACTTTGAATTGCCACTAAAAGTAAGACTTGTTTATGGTAAACCTCCAACTGTGCCGTGTATCTTTACAGGTATGCTAATTCTAAAGGAACAAAATTCCACCGATGCTGTCATTGGATGTACAATATTCAATAAAAGAAACATATTGTTTGAAATCCCCGTGAAATCCCCATGTACTGTTCGTGTAGCCGAAAACCATGATGAACTGTATAACTCTGACAAACTGAGAGACGCCCGAGGACTCAGTCACAAGTACGCCATGTCTTTTAGTTCCATGATCAGATTATCTCCTGATCTAGACACTAATCAACAGACAGTTCTACACATCCCCACTGCTAAATCAAAAACTCAAAAGTCAAGTCTCAAAACACTGGATTTGATTTCAGATGTTAGTTTAACAGATGATGAACCAGCTGCTCGGTTTATAGAGTCTGATAGCGATTCTGTTTCAAGCGAATCACAGATAATAGTACCTGATGGAACCTTAATGGAACTCAAAGAAATAAAAAGATATTCAACAACAAATTGCTGAAGAAACTATTCTCTAATGTCAGTAGCATTTCATTATCGGAGGAATAGTGGCATTACAATTCCTAATGATTTTGATAAAGTTGTCTTGGTTACCAGATAACTTTAAATTTGTACAACTGTATAGCTATATTGGAAGATATTCCGAAATACACAATAATATTTTCTTAATTAAAGTTGTCTTAGTAACTAGATAACTCTAAAATATTACATCTAAAAATGTTAAATCAATGGCTTAGATACTTTATTGTAGAAAAAATACACATTTAAAAAACAATTTAACAAAATATTAATGCTGTTGTTTTCTCGTGTAGAGTGTACAGTATATATCATGAAGTAAATAAAGCACTGTGTATAAAAACACTAACCTTTTTTCTTTCTAAAATTATTATTATTACATATATATACATATATATATATATGTATATATATATATATATAGATAGATAGATAGATAGATATATATATATATATATATATATATATATATATATATATATATATATATATATATATATATATATATATATATATATATATATATATATATATATATATATATATATAACATCTAATACCTAGCTGTTCCTTCAATACTTGACTATATATAAATCATCTCGACCATGTCTTGATGGTTCATATGATAAACCAATGATTTAAAAAGTAGACAATTTTGTGTCTGGTGAGACTATTAGAAAAATCATAGTATTGGAAATAAGTTTGCTGATCAAAGTACATTTTTACATTAACATTTGGTTTATTTAATGTTGTTATAAGCTAGCCTCAACAATTTTTTTGTTATACGTTGGCAGCCATCATATATTGGCGGAGGATAAAACTACACGTCAATGTATCAACGAAAAGACCCTTTGGCAGGTACACTCCCTCACACAATCTTCTCTCAGCTGTGGAACCTGTACTTATAGAATTTAAGTAGGACGCTCTAACCACTCTGCTGCTAAATGAAGATATAATAGTCATGTTTGCGATTACTGTTTCACTAAATGAGATGTTGAGTTGTCTGTTCGATAGCGGATTCGTTCCTCACTTATTTCATTTGGATTTGACAGGGAATGCTTACTCATTCATGACACCTGATCCCACCTCTTGATTTCCAGAGGTTCGTGTTTTCAAATTTTCTATAAATCCTGGATGTCCTGAGGATTTATTCTTTGGTATTTGAAATTTTAACATATATGACTCGTTGTATTTGTAAACATGTTCCGATTTACCTTGGTGGACTACAATAGTAAGATTGTTCTACCTTGGTGGTTGAAGTAAAAGAAATGTAGCGTTCGTGTTTCAACTTCAATACAACATACATATAATTTTTATTCTATGTCGTAAAAAGTTAGTTTTCATGAAATAAGTCAGTATACAAATATGAAAGCGTAATTTTACACGGGTAACGCGATGGATCAACATGACTATGCTCGAGAAAATAAAAAAAAGTTTGAAGCTACTACCTCGAGTCGAAGACAGCTCTTTATTTCACCGATGTTCCATGCTACAGCAGTTTCTATTTTTTAGTTTTCACCCGCTTATATTAAATTCGAGCTCAACTGATGAAGCCTTATTGACAGAAATGATTATCTGAATCATTTCTTTTGACCTCTTTTCTGCGAAACTATAATTTTGGTTTTTATGTTTATGATATTTATCAATATCACACGCTGTTGACTTCCAATCTTTGACTTAAATGTCTTAACGTATTTGTTACTTATCTGGACAATTGCTTTATTTCATGTTAACAAATTAACAATGAAGTAAGTACATTTAAATCAGACTATATTGTTTCAGTTAAATTCAAACTATTGGTCTTCGTTGTTCTCGGTCTCTGAAGATTCAATGCTGTAATTATATCTCACTTTTAGTTCGTTCAAGTAACCGTCAGCGTGTTTCTTCAAATATTTGTGAACAGATGCAAATTTGGAGTTGGAGTAAAGGTCATCCATATTCTGGGCTTTCACAAACAGTGGCTTTGGAGCTACCGGAAGTTCCAGTAACTTTTTGATGTCCGTCAATGTGCTAGCGACTACCGTGTGGTCTTTTATTAATTCGCAAACTTTAATTTTATTTGTAAATCCACAAGCTTTTGATGGAGGCCTCCCGTGCATCAGATTAAGTATAACACCTCTTGACAACCCAGCATCAATCATATCTTTAATGTTATATACATATCCAACATTATCAATGTTTAAGCGTTTCGACGCTGTCTTTCTGACCTCTATCAGATAAAAAGTGCCCTCAGCGTCAAATGGGAGTAAAACCTCAGTATCATCCTCTAGAATGCACACTAAACATCGCATTATTCGTTTGACTATTTTCTTTTTCTCTGAATATCGTACAAAATCTTCGTGAATATTTTGGACGGCATAAACACCCGATGGCACATCTAACTTTGCGAAGAGGCCA
Source organism: Atrina japonica (assembly GCA_030159075.1). Lineage (NCBI taxonomy): Eukaryota > Metazoa > Mollusca > Bivalvia > Pterioida > Pinnidae > Atrina > Atrina japonica. The sequence continues at coordinate 1,213,115 of BROG01000068.1, read as the reverse complement.
TCCACATTATTTGCAGTCGGTGGTTGAATACGGATAAATCCAGGTGTCGCTTTACAAGATAAAAACTTCACTGGCATTATTCGTGCAACATTAGCAACGGTTGTCAAGGGCTTGTCTACGTCATCAATCAAACGAAACCAGCCTAAAAGAAAAAATGAAAAAGTACCAATTAATAATCGAAGTCCAATAGAATACGACGAATTAGATGTGCAGTGGTCTCAACATGAAGAACAATTGCGAATCAGAGAACAACACGAGAGAAAGTGTGATCATGTGACACCCCAATGTTAGTATGGAATAATAACATTCAAAATAGCAGAGTAAACGAAATCGGAAAGATATCATGGTAAAAAACGGACTTATAGTAAAAACAGTATAGTACTTTCATCATTATAAAAATTCGGCATTTTACACTTATACTGAAAATTTGAAATGTTTAAAATTCACATCAGCTGCAGTTGTAAACCAATTTGATAAAAGATCAGTTTTTATTAGTATGTACTAGAATGAAGAAAATTATTTTAGTTTTGTATTTTCGTCTCAAATTATCCCAATAATAAACACTACTACTACAGGTGTTATGGCGTTCTTTCTATGAGGTCATTAGGTGACGAT